>OW203725.1:772774-840493 GCA_934045075.1 Yponomeuta sedellus
GTGCATGCAACGAATTATGAACGTTGATGAAGCGAAGGTGATCTGTCAGGATCGTGGCAAGTGTCAGTCCCTGGTCTGCCTGCTTACCCCTCTCGAATACAGGCGTGAGGTTGTGTTTGTATGTAGTGGACAGTACGATGAATTTTGGCGAACAATTTCATTCGCACCTGTTTGGTTGGTATGCACGCATCGCGCAGCATAAGACGAAGGCAAACGAGCTCACGTACGTAAGTACAGCAGCTAGGAATACGTAAAACACGCCTGTTGCCCAAGTGCTAGCCAGAGAAATGAATGTTACAGTATTTCGACCAGTGTAGTGAGAGAACATCTGGCAAAAGAACCGTGTTTGTACTAAACAGTAGATATTCAATCGCTCGCTTACTATGAAGGAAAACTTCGTGAGGAAACCTGAGTGTTCAAATACCTCAGTGCTTGAAAATGAAAAATTTTGTGGTCGTTTTCAGGCAAAAGAAAACTTAGACGTACCTGTTGAACACTTTTATGGTTTAATTTTAAGAGTTTATCTTGTTTGGTTTTTTTTTATTTCTTTCTTCTTGGCAAACTCTCGCCACGGACGTAGTTTTACTGTCTAAAAAAATAACAAACTTTTAAAAGTATAACTACCCTATTTTTCTACAAGTTTGCCTGAAAACTGGTAGAGTATGCTAAGAACTACATTTTCTTCGAGTACAACTACCTAAAGATCTTCTTTCAAAACCGAACAACCAAAATAAGTTTTCATATTCTTTTATCTAGTGATAAGAGTGACAGCTAGTTAAAATAAAAGTAGCACTTAATCGCTAGGATGGCAGGATAACATTGACATGACATGAAGATTCTATCGCAAATCTGTCAACGAGCTGACAACGTAATTTTGTTAGCAAAATCTGGTAAGTATATTAGCTGTGAAAAAAGATGATATTCCTGAGAAAATTGCTAAAAACTTCTGTGTCCCAAAAAATACATCAAATAAACTTACGCCTTGACTTAGGAAGGGTAGAGAGAGACTAGAGATGGCGACCCAAGTGTTGTCTCCGAAACACATAAAAATATTCAAAATTTTAATTAATTTAATGTTTTCAATAAACGTAGGTATCTCGTAGGTTATCAAAGGTAGCGTATCTGTCTACCGTGCGAGAGGTCCCGAGTTCGAATCCCGGCTGCAGACAAAATAACCACAGGTCTCGGATGTTTACTTCTTAGTGATGTTGCTGTTACTGGTTCCCACGACACAGGGTATCCTAATGTGGATACCCGCGTAGACAGCATAAGCAATGTATGTGCCTGTATGTAAATGCTGGGTGAAAATGTATTTTTTATCTTTTTTTTATCATTCTAAACTCTGTCATAAGGACGGCACAGGCTGGTTTGTCAACTTGTTAAGCATTAAGGAAAAACCATAAAACCGACAGGGCCGGAGTTAAGCAACAATGAGCATTCGCTCTCCGGCTCTGAAAGGGCCATTTCAGAAAGGGACCCGCTTTATATTCCATTCTTTTAAACAGTCCCGACGCAGGGTGTGCCAAATAAAGCCCGACATGCAAAAACAACAGTCCAGTACACTGAAGCTATTTGTGACAAGAGAAAGATCACGGGCGAACGCTAAGCTAATATGTATTTTTTTGTCTCGTTCTTTTCCGAAAATTCTGCAAAGACAGGACTAGACTTAAGAGTCTAGTCCTGTCTTTCACACTAAATTATAAAGTCGAAAGTTTGTCAGTGTGTGTTTGTTACTTCTTCACGTCTAAACAGCTAAAGTGATTTTTATCAAATTTGGTACAGAGTTAGCTGACACCCTGGATTAATACATAGGCTACGTTTTATTGCGAGAAATTAATTATCTTTTTCTGTGAATAAGCTATTAATTTCCCCTAATAACCCGCGGGTACTGCGCGGCACAGCCAGTAGTAAGGCGTAATAATGCCAATATACGCTCCACTGTAATCCACAGGCCTTAATTACCCTATACCATCTCAATCTTAATTACAATTACATAATCTTAATTACAATCAGTGTGGGCACAATCACTACGCGTGCCCACCGATTGCCGATTTCAAGCCATAAGGAATGTGAACACCTCAGACACTCAAGGTTCATCAAGATGTTTTTTACTAATATACGTAACTTACAAAATAAAGTCATGCCGGTATTCAAACCCACGACGTAGAATCCGACATTCTATCACTCCGCTACCAACGCTTTGGTTTCCTAGGAAAGCGGTGCCGTCATTTAATGGCCGTGATATTACGGACGCAAAAAGACGGCCGTCTTTACGGTGAAGACATGTGGAAAGTTCCACGGCCGTATTACCCATCGTTAGTATTTTTTTAAACATACATCAAACGAAAAGTATGCAAGAGAGAATATGGACGACCTTCCAAGAGTTGGAACTCAGTTTGTACGTTGTTCCGGTAAAAAAAAAAACATAAATACGTATAAATAGCTTCATCGCTATTAATGAAAACGTTCACGAAACTATCTGACACCGTCAAGACGGCCGTCTTGAAAATAGCGGCACCGCTTTTTGACGATACGGTGTCAGTTACCGCTCTCTAGGAAACCGCGCCATTTTGTTTACATAGACAATGTTCAAGTGACGTCATTGACCGCTGTATTACGGCCGGTATATGACGGCACCAAACGGCACGTAGGAAACCAAAGCTTTAGACCACTATACTTAAGTAGGTATTTGTGAAAATCTTTGCGCAGAAACCTGCCTGAATTCATTTGCTTAAAATATTTGCTTAAGGTAAGGTAGGTACCAAGCCAGAGTATAGAAATGTTTTTTAAATAGTTTATGCGTTAGTGAGAACGAATTCTTAAGAATTAACATCTGGTAGAATTTCTGCTTCATGGCATAGACCTTCTAACAGAGAGAGAGGCTTGCGACTTAGAAAAAAAAGTCATCGGTGAGTGGCGGGATTTAAAACTACTCTTTTCCACACTGTGTAATGCACAAGAAGGAAAACTATGGAAAACAAGACAACTGTCAGAAACAATATTGACTTATATCGGGATTAACTTACTTGATATCTACAGATGAAAGTATTATTTCTAAAAATTAATATTAAAACTGACAAAGACGAGATAACTTGGAGTAGATAGTTTTCAAAACTTATTATAACTACAGAAACCGTTAAGGGTTGTTTTCGCCCGTCGACGTCATCTAATAATAGAGTTTTTCAAGGGGTTAGCTCTATCCAGTAAACAATTATAAAACGTCTTGCATCAAGACATTTGTAGAACTATCCTTGGCTAAACCGAATGACTGACAACCCTGTTTATTACCAATTTATTTGTTTATCCCTGGTCAAGTATTTTTTTGTTTACTAACTTGTAACTTTGCGACTTGGCGCCAGCTACCCTAATTCTCTCTTGAATATCTTTGCAAACTTCCTGTAAACGTTGCTAAAAAATGTACGAGGCCGCGTTTACACCCATCCCTCAAGCCTAACTCACTAATCAATCACATCAGGCGATTCTGCCGACCGTACATCATCGCCGTACTTTATCGAGGCGAATTAAAATTCAATTTTTCGCATAAGTCGGGCAATACCTCAACGCTGATTTATGTGCGCGCGCGTTGGCCCATAACTTAGTCAGGTAGTAGAGGGTCGGTAGGAAATTGTCCTTACTTGCCTCGTCTCGAGAAGACCGGTAACATAATATTTTTGACTTAAGCTGAATCTTTCTGAATTACTTGATACTTGTCTGATATTTGTATAAAATACTGATATCAACCCTTGTATGTCCCCACTGCTAGGGCACGGGTCTCTTCCTGCACCGCAGAAAGGTTAGGCCATACTCCACTACGTGGGCCAAGCCGGGGTTTGTGGAGGATTGTAAGACAGTGGCGGGCCTTACTATCAGAAGTTATCAAGCCGCCCATAAAGCCTTTGACATGGCTTGACGACTGCCATTACATGACAGCCGACACCAATGGATTGATGTTTTTTTTTTATGTATTCTCGGTGGTGTCCCATTGCTGGGCAAAGGCCTCTTCTTTTGATTTCCACTCCTCTCATGGTACACTGAATTACCAATTAAGTTAATAATTCAATTGTGCATGCGAGACAGCATGCTCCACCGAAAAACAGCCGCAAAGAAATAACAATAAAACGTATCTTACGTATGAAATTTCCAGTGGGGTGACTCCGTGGGTAAAGTGAGTATTAGCTAAGGTGAGCGAGAGCGGGATGGCTGCAAGCGGAATTAGCATTCGCGTCTTATTCGCAGCGTCGCGCGCGCTGACAAATCGCTTATTTTCTGCCTCAAATGAAACGTCCAGTAATGGGGGTCAGGGGCACACCTAGCGCTTTTACACTATCAAATAATTCAGTTCAGTTTATTTGGGTTTTGGTCTGCAGTGGGTAGAAAATAATATATTATGCTTTTTATGAGTGTTGTTCAACTATGGAGTCACAACAAAAATCAAGTGTTGAAAAACCAAGTTGGTTGGGAGGTGCTAGGCGTTATCTTGAATGGAAGTTCAAGAAATTGATTTTTTCTAAATGTATTTCCTCAATGATTGACTAAAAGTGTCTGAGAGAAGTATAAATAGTAGTACCTTTTATGTCCACACTGAGGGGCACGGTTCTCTTCCCTGAGGAAGGTATAGGTCATACTCCACTACGGGGCCAAGTCCGGATTGGTGGAGGCTTGCAAGACTTGTGGCTGGTCTTACGTCTTAAGGCTCTGAGTTAAGTTTCAAGATGATAAAATAGTCAAGATATTTATTTTGTAAGTTTTATGTAAAACGTTACAATTATTTCAATTCAATTCAACTAGATTTTCATTGCAACCTCCAATCTCAAAAGTAGGTATGCATTTATTTTCCATCTATTGTAAAGCTTTGTGTTTTTTTGTCCCAATAGACTGAACTAATTGGCAATCAGCTCTTTGCATCCATTTTTTATCCCTGTTCTGTTCTTCCGCAGTTTTAATATCGGTCCATTCCTTGATGTCACACAACCATAATATCTTTTTCGTCTTCACTTCCCTTTTACTGGCATTAACGGTTAGTTTACTACCCTCGACAAAAATTACATGAAATACCTATTTTGGAACGTAACTGTATAATTAACTTTTGTAATTTTTGCCGAGAGTAGTAAACTAACCGTTAATGCCTTCAAAAAGACGCCTACCACCTCAGTCATCCGAGACCACGGCACCTGTAAAAGTGCCGAAACGTTGGGAAATTGTAAAAATGTAATAAACGAGCATAAATCCGTATAAAAACAGTTTTAATTAGGAACATTTTGAACAAATCTGAGTATCAGAAAGACTGTAATCACCTCAATCACAAGCGTTTCAAGAAAAGTTCTACCATTGCCTGGATATAGTTAAAAAGTGATTTTTTTTTTCAGGTCTGAATTTCGTCCTTAGCCAGGAAATGGTAGAACATTTCTTGAAACGCTTGTTATTATGGTCATTTGGTTTTTCGGTGCCGAGTAATGTAATAATCATCTTAATCATCAAATTTAATCTGTCTTATTTGTGTTTAAATTGTGGTATATAAGTGAAAACTTGTAATTAGCTGACATTTATTATTTCAAACTTATTATAGTCTGTTAGCTTTTAGAATATACCTCGGACTCTATAGTAGGCTTCGGCTTTCACCGAAAGCACACGACTGTTATACTACTTCCTGCTCTGTATAAAACTTTTCTTCTCTATTTCGAAAAGTTATGTAAAGTTATAAATAACAAAATAAACCTTACGTTATTGCACTATAAACGATTTTATCCAATAGCAGCCGAGTTATATTCTAAAAGCTAACAAACTGTAAGTAAGTGTTAAAGCTGTGAGTTTTCCAAGTAATAGTAAAGAAATAAATACCTAAAGAATTACAGTCTTTTTGATACTTAGATTTGTTATGAGTCAAAATGTTTTATAACATAGTTTTAGTGAATCACGGGAAACGCCGCCGTTTTCCCGCGATTTTCCCATTAATTAGTGGGTGTGCTAATTGCAATCTAATAGATACTTAGATTTGTTATGAGTCAAAATGTTTTATAAACTTATTTTCCATTTCATTTTATCAGCCAACCCTTCCTCTCCCGGTGCATTCCCGCCCGCAGGCGCAGTCCGACGCAACTGTGTAGTGAAACTTTTGATTTGTGCAGTTTAAGTTTGGAACGCGCCCCCCCACCCACGCCCAGAGTCCCCGTAGGAGGCCTCTATTTCCGGCCCGTTTTGTTCGCAACTGGGGCGAACAAAATAATATCAATACGATTCCATGGAGCAAGTGTAGGCCTTGTCAACAGGGAACATCGTCCATGCGCTTTTCACTCAGAACTCCAGCGCAACTTTGTTCATAAGCGGACTTTGCTTTTATGAGCATATCTGAACTGAACATACATCATACTTTGGCGTTATATTGTGTGCTCGTGCCCATGCATGTTTAGTTGTGTTTGATCTTTATTACCCTCTGCGTGCGTGCATTCTATACTGTAATTTTCTTTTGCAAAAAATAAAAAGGTTGTTTGGTTGTGGGTTTGGTTTAGCAGCAAAAAAGTAAATCTTCTTCTGCAATCGTTTATAGACACGTCTCACATTTATTTACCAACATGAGTTTGAGTAAATATTGTATGGAATTAGGCGTTACTTTGCGGAAATCCATAATATCCGTCATAATACGTCGAAATTACTTTGCTGAATTCCGCCAAAAATTCCTCAAGCACCATACGGTTAGTTAATGCACCGCCCTCCCCTCCCATTTTTTCAAGCAGAAGCAAGACACGAAAACACCAGCACCGACACCAATACTTGTGTGATATAAAACACGCGACGCGTTTCGCCTCTAACACGAGGCATCCTCAGGCTCACATCTCTTCAATCTCTTTCGGTTGCACAAGGGGGTGTACGCAAGTAGGTACTTGTCTAGTCAGGCCTCTCTTGTACAAAATACAGAAAAAAAAATCAGTACAGTAATTATCTTCGTACAGAAACTTTTGTTACTTGATCCCTTTATTAACATGCTATCCAACAATAGTCGCGTCCATCTTCATAAAGACTCTAATTGAGTTCACGTTCATTCTATTAAATTAGCAGCGACGCCGGATTCTTTGACCTGCACGGCGAGGGCAGGCATCTAAACGGTGCATGGTAAGAGCAATCGTGTCCATTTTCTAATAGCCGTGGGCCACTGTTCCACGTGAGCTAACATGGGCCATTTCAATAGTTTGTCTTTGAATGCAATTATTTATGATGGGCATCGATGTGGCCAACTTGTGGAAGCTTATCGCTAGTTTTATTTAATTTCACTTGAGTTAAGCAACAACAGGCGCGGTCAGGTTCAGGATGGGTGACCATCCCGTGAATAACGCTACCGGATTTTTTTCCGAGCGCTTCCGTGCTTCGCAAGGCATGTTAGGCCGTTGGTACTGACACGATTGTCATGTAATGGCAGTCGTTAAGCCATGTCAGAGGCCTTATGAGCCTTGAAAACTTCTGACAGTAAGGCCCGCTATCGCCACTGTCGTACAATCATCCACCAACCCCGACTTGGCCCCCGTGGTGCAGTATGGCATAACTTTCCAGAAAGTGACGCGTTGCAGAAAGTGACGCGTGCCCCAGCAGTGTGGACGTACAAGAGATAATATCGATTAAGGATACTAATAATGTCTACGCTTGTCTTTATTAGCAGGGGCGACCGTCGGCTCCGCATTCACGGCGTAAGGGCAGCCGTCTAAACGGTGAATCTACAGAGTGCTTAGTGCGAGTTTGACAGATCCAATCGAATAACTTTACTACCGCGTTAATCGGGCATTGAGTAGTGAGTATGAGTAAGTTAACCGTTCGAACTGGCAAACCGCTGTCACAGTACAACTTGCACTCGCGTTTATTCGTGTTTTGGTTGGTAAACGTGTTTTCTTCTCAACGTAAACCATTACAACTCGCACTCAGCAATTTTAAATTCCATACTTGTCGCTAGGTGGCGCTTCCTCGATGCCATAGAAATATGAGTTTACGTTAACGCGATCGAGTAGTTAAAAAACTCGCACTAAGCACTCAGAAGACTATATTGCTACCAACAGTTAAATGATTGAAAGAATCCGGTTATAATATAACACACACATTGTTACAAGCCATTCATATCGAGGTAACAATTTGTACACTCTTAGGCACTATCTGTAAAGTATATAAAAACAGTGACCAATAAAATCAGCCTGCTATTAAGGCGCTTTTATAATACATTTTTTACAAAATATCAAAAATCTTAGTATCTGTGACAACTATTTTTTTAAAAGCCTAGAACGTAGTATGAACATTCTAGGACTTTAATTGATTTCCGCTAGAAACGACCGTATTTTAGTCCTAACGGTGGCGATTTTCAGCACTCATCTGAACAGCAACAATAATCACGTCCATCTTCCTCATGTAATAACATAGTTGCCATTCGTTCTATTAGCAGTGGTGAAACGCCGCATCTACGGCGGAGGGTAGTCACCTAAACGGGGCGCAGTAACAATAAAGCTAGAAGCGTTTCGGTGTCGGGGACAATTTGCACCGATCACGGGTCGCGCCCGTAGTGCCCCGCACTGTTACTGCGCCAGCACTGCGTGCAGGAAACAGTACGACAGCCGCTTTATACTAATTTTAAAAACCTATTCAGAGGCTAAAAATTCCACCCATGCCGGGATTCGAACCCGCGACCTCTGGCTATCCGTGCCAGTGCTCTTTCCAACTGAACTAATGAGCCGCTTTATACCTAGGTCTTTGTAAATTTGTATGTATAACTACCGGACTATAATCCGGACTTGGCCCCCGTGGTGGGGTAAGGCCTACGCCTTCCTCGGCCAAGAGACCCGCGCACCTCGGTGGGGACATAATGGGTTGATGATGATTTATAATTCCCAGGCCAGTCAATGAAAAGAGCCCACTCCTGGGCACAGGCCTCTTTGCGTCGTCATGTCACGCATTGATGTGACACTTAAGAGGCCTGTGCCCAGTAGTGGGCTTGGTCTCCTGTCAAGGTTACACTTTACATCTGTACACCTTGGGTCAGTTTCTGTATAGAGAATTTTGATAAAATATTTAACTGTAATGCTGTCTCTATACTATTTTTATTTTTAACGCACTAACCCACTTCTACTTCAGCCAGATGTCGCTGCCTGTACGTAATACAGAGAATAGTGTAAAGAGGTTCGAAATTTCACTGATGCCGGTGAGTCACCCATTAGCTCAGTTGGATAGAGCGCAGGCACGGATAGCCAGAGGTCTCGGGCTCGAATCCCGGCATGGGTGGAATTTTTAGCATCTAGATAGGTTTTTAAAAATGATGTCTCTTCAAAGTTCTTACTTATTACTCATAATTCATACTCTAAGGACCAGTTTCTGAATTGAGAATTTCACAAAGTAAATATTTACTTAAGTAACGTTCTGTCATGCCCTGTTCTGAGAAATTCTAAAAAACAGCACTACAGTTAACTATTTACTTAGCGGAATTCTCAATTCAGAAATTGGTCCTTAGTATGTACCGAACTGAATAGGGGAACGACAAAATAATTAAGAATAATTCTCTCCTCTGTATTCTTAACAAAAAATCTCTCTGGATATGTTTTTCAAAGTCCGCAGGCCGAGAGCCGGATGGCAGTCAGTGGATAGACCAATTGTATGGAGACGGTTGGAAGATTTGGTCAAGTCGGCAAGGAGCCATTGGTGGGAATAGCGAAAGATCGCGGAGGATGGTGTGATGGGGAAAAGGCCTGCCGTGGGACCCAGCAGTGGGCAGGCTGGTGATGATGTTATCCAAATATTGTTTTTCTACAATATTAGATTTTTTTATGTAGCCTTGATTATGTCCCACTGCTGGGCAAAGCCCTCCTCTTTTATTTTCCACTCCTCCATGGCCACCTCCTGCCAGTCCGGCAGAAAGGTCGTGAGGTCGCCCGCCATCTCTGCTTGGGTCGGCCACGTTTGCGTTCCGCGTCGCGCGGAACCCAGTCAGTGAGTTAGCCGTTGCAGCTCCAACATCAACAATTTTGGTTATGGAGAGCAGCATTGGATTACAAAAATCTTAGAAATTAATTAAGAAAAATGATTCGACTCTTCCGTCATCCTAATCATCATTATATTTAAGAGTTGGACTCCAGTAAGTGTGGCATCCTACACTTGCTCCGATCACAAGCCAGAAGCTAATAAACAATTCCGCGCAACTCTACTTTCCACCGGTTTATGTGTGTTGTTTAAATAAGTTTTAGATCGCGGCAGTAACGTATTTCTCCTCCTTTTATAAATAAACTTAGAGTTGAGATCTCATTAAAGTGAAGTGCATCGTTCCATAAGTAATATTCGGGACCAAGTTTACCGCATTTGCGAAATTGCCCCGTAGTTGGCTACGACACCCAACCTATATACATACCTGCTTTTATTGAAAATAAAGTAAGTTATAGGATAGTTAGAATATTTTCGGGGCTTAATCGCGTAATAATTTATTGCTATTTTACCTCGACGTTTCGACGACGTTACAGTCATCGTGGTCACGAGAAGACCGATGGCTGGCACCCGTTCGCATCTTCGGCTGATGTTGTTCACATTCTAACTATGTGTACAAGTCGCGAAAGTTTAAAATATGTTAAGGTATAGGATAACAGTGAAGTATCACCACTCTAAAAACCTATTTAGAGGCTAAATTTGTTCCTTAGCACGGGTTAGTGCATTAAAAATAAAAATAGTATATCACCACTCTTCCAACCTTATCGGGATTGCCGCTGGATCTCCAAAATTTACTCTATCCGTCATTGGCAAGGGACAGACTGCACTCCCTCGATAGCGCCTTATAGATGCTTACCGCGCGCCGCCGCTGACGTCACACATTTTTACTTCCAACTATCTTCCACACGCGGCTTGGTCCACAAATGCCGAAAACACACACTCAATTTTTTCAGTAGACAGATTACGTTTGATGAATGTCTATGGGGAATACAGTTAATTCCATTATGAACTAAGATGTAACGCCATGTTTTTTTCTATGCATAACATTTTGCATTGTTAAACATAGCAGTGTTTTTTTTTTAGGTTATGCAGTGTTTATTTATTTACTTAAGCCACACCAACAGGTAACATAGTATTACATGATAGCTTAGCTTAGGGTCTATTCTAGTATGTTAGCCAATTACAGGTGAGCACAAGATTACATAATATATCTAATCTTTGTTAATAGTGTTCTATACACATTGGTAGGTCTTGACACTGTGCTAAAGCGTCAGACGGTATCGGGTATGTTATATACTACCATTAATTATAACTATAACTAACTAACTTTTATTTTTAGTTATTTTATTGGAAAACTTTGGATATAAACAGTGTTGTGTCTAGATTTTCTATTATTTTATGATGCAATTTTATTGTTGGTCCCTAGTAGCAGGATTGCCGGCACAAATAGTATACAGGTTGCCCAAGGTAGTTGTGATGAGGCCGTCGTCGCCCCACCAGCGGTTCTTCTACCACGTTTAGCTTTTATCGTATTACTAGCTGGTGCCCGCGACTTTGCCTGAGCAGGATTAGAATTTCGAGTAGCTTATATTAGCGTGGCGTAGAAAAGAACTAAAATTCTGAGTATGACATTAAAATTATCAGATAATTATTTTTTGAAAAATATCACACAATGTCTTTATAAATTTGTAGCTTACGTGTGTATAATGTGTGTGTATGTATACTTTTCTGGTGTGTACAATAAAGAGTTCTAATCTAATCTAATCTTAGGTGTTATTCTAATGTTTGTTTTTTTTTTAATAGTTTATTTATTCTACATATAGCAAAAACACAAATACAATCAAATGACAGAGACAGTGACTAAAGTATAGGTACGCACACACTTCAAATAGGCAGAGGCTGTACAACATGAGTTCAAACGCAGTGTCGGTCTTCTATCATAATGTATAATCTATGTTATTGTAAAGTTTTATTAAAATCCAATCAGTGGTTTGGACGTGAAAGAGTAACAAATATCCATTCATACTTACAAACTTCCGCTTTTATAATATTAGTAGGAAAAAAAATCTTTTACTTTTTTTTTTCTAAAATATTTCTATAAGTGAAAACTTGTAATTGGCTTTCAGTCATTATTTCAATCGCAATGTGTTTTGTTCATAGCTGTAAGTTTTCCTATTATAACAAAATAAAATAAATTCGTAGGATTATAGCTAGGATTGACATTTAATGATTTTATTAATTATGAATAAATTTTTAAACAATCTTATGTTTAAATAACAGAAAACTTGTAAACACATACTCTTCTTTAAAATTAATCGAAAATAGTCTTCTATGAACCGATCAGAATACTTGAATCGTACTATATTACAATTGTACTGTATCTTTGTAATTATGTTTTGTTTGTTTTTTCCTGGTGTACAATAAAGAATATTCTTATCTTATATTAATAGAATATTCTTATCTTATCTTATATTAATAGAATATTTTTATCTTATCTTATATTTCTAACTATAACAAAAATAATCGCACTGTACTTAATTATTATAAATTCAACATTTTTATTTCGGACCAAGTACACATTAAACGTTATCTTATTGTATCTTATTAACATAGACTAAGCTCGTACTAACAACTCTATCGATTTGTTCATCCGAATTAAACGTATAATAATAATAATAATTAAACTAATTGCATTTTCATTTTTCGAAATTTTAAAAAAAATGACAATTCGTTAAATGACGAACCTGTGGCGCAGTGGTAGCGATCTGCCTACCATGCAAGAGGTCCCGGGTTCGAACCCCGGCTGGGTACAAAAACACCCCAGGTCATGTTTGTGATGTCGTTGTTTCTGGTTTCCACGACACAGAGTATCCTAGTTTGGGGCCAGAAGGAATGTTTGTGCCTGAATGTAAATGTTATGTTAATTAATATGTTTAAAATCGTGAGAGTGATGCCAGTAATAAAAGCACCCGTTGTCGTTACAAAGCAGGTTTCAACGTATCTGAGTAAAGCCACATTTACATGGAGTCGTCGTACTTTAGAAATTACCCAGCAACACAATGGTATTATGTAATTATTGCATTATTGATGCGCTCTCACCGCTCCTGCTGTAATGTTGCGAATATTAGTAGCGCAAATCTCCCTTTTTGGATTATTATCCATGGAGGTCGGGAAAACGATTAGTAGGGCTGCTATTTCAGTGAATCAATAGATAGATTATAATGGCAGCCAGAAATTCAACTCCGAAAATCTATTTTGCTAGGAAATTAGTCAAATAATGATCCTATTAAAATAAGTCAAAATAGAAAAGAAAAAGAAATCAATGAATTAAAAAAAAATTACAATTGATTAATGGAGTAACTTATTTTCCACGCGATGGTAACAGAGCGGCAGAACGCTGGTTTCTCGTTCGGGAGATCGTGGGTTCGACTTTGTTTTCTAAGTTACGTACAATTTTAAGTTAAAAACAACGCCCCTCGCTTACGGTGAAGGAAACATCGTGAGGATACCTGAATGTCTGAGGTGTTTACATGCCTACCTAAGTGCTCGAAACTATGCCTTACGGTGGGAGGTATATATTGTTACAGTATCAATACCTAGCAACTGTAAAGAAAAACACCGTGAAAAAACCAGCGGATTAGTCGGATCTGTAAATATTGTTGTTTTTACATCCATTGTATAACGCGTCTCAAATTATTATTAGGTAGGTGGTTCAATATTTATGTAGTATATTTTGTACACGTATATAGACCCGTGATATAGAAGCGCTCGTGGCCTAGGCGAACCGAGTGATTGGAATCAATCACTTGGTTAAGCAACAACAGGCGCGGTCAGGTACGGGATGGGTGAGCGTCCCGTGATCACCGCTAGTGGCATTTTTCCGAGCGCTTCCGTGCTTCGCAAGGCACGCTAAGCCGTTGGTGCCGGCTGTCATACAATGGCAGTCGTTAAGCCGTGTCAGAGGCCTTATGGGCGGCTTGATAACTTCTCACAGTAAGACCCGCCACTGTCTTACAATACTCCACCAACCCGGACTTGGCCCCGGTGGTGGAGTATGGCCTAACCTTCCTGCGATGCAGGAAGAGACCCGTGCCCCAGCAGTGGGGACATACAAGGGTTGATAACGATCGAAACCCGCTTTTTACTGCTTCTCCGACTCTCTAAGGTTTGCTGGAAGAAATCTCTTTCAGAGACAAGCTCGCCTTTGTGCATGTTATTTCTTATGTAATGTTCTGTTAAATGTTTCGTGTAAAATAAAGTATTATAATAATATTAATTATTCCTAGGTAGGTTAGGTAGGTTACCAAGTAATCCAGTTTTGATTACTTTTTTCCCTATTAGTGTATACTTCTACGAGTAAACGGTTATATAAGTCATATAAAAATAGACGCAAAAAGCTCGATATTCAGAGTTTTAAAACAGAATTGACGCACGCTTTTACCTCTCAGGGCCAAAACTTCAGCTCAAGAAGTCCCCGGGAATGTGGACGTAGTCAGATTCTCGCAAAGCTCGAGCCTCAAGTTATTTGATAAGTTATTCCATCTTGTCTCACCTCGAGGCGAGTCCGTATTTAACTTAAAGACGCTCCATCAAAAACTCGCGCGTAACTTTTAAGCCCTGATAGGATTTTCTGCTCCGTAGCCTTTGATCGTTAATGTATCATCGCTTGTGAAATTTCATCGGCATCGGATCAGTAATTAGCGTGTGATCGAGTTATAAACAAACTCACAAGCGAAGTTTTCCTCTATAGATAAATTGCAGCGGCGATGTTTTCGCTTCGAATAACTCGGCGTTGCCGTGCGGTGGAAATTCTACTGTACTGCCTTTGTGTTAAAGTTGAGTTCGACTATTGCTGAGGAGGTCGAGGTGTTGAATTGATGAATGCTCCGTTTTCCTTTAGCGATGACAGAACATTGTTTCGGCACACAAATCATGAGAGCGCCGCACTGAAAAATGAGTGATTTAAAACACTCTCATATCGTAAATCAACTCAATGCATTTATAATCAATCACGACTGAAATATTGCGCTTACATTATTTATTGCTTCGACGAAATCGAATTTGCGCGCGGACAATAAATAAATTGCAACTACCAGACGTGATGGGACTATTTAATTCAAGAGAAATGGTAGAACGGGCAACTAGTGAATCAAGTAGTTAGTAGAAAGTCTTTCAGTGTCTGTGATTCTTGTTTTGTCGCACCTTTTGTTCCGATTTAAACGGCGTTCTAAACGCCACGGCGGATTATGATGGCACAACTCATTAGGGGAGGGCTATGCCCAATATAGTATGGACTAATATAGCTTGAAGAAGAGAAGAAGAAGAAGAAACGGCGTTCTACACGGCGTCAAATATGGAACACGATGCTGTTTGTTTTCGATATCAACCCTTGTATGTCCACATTGCTAGGGCAGGGGTCTCTTCCTGCTTCACAGGAAGGTTAGGCAATACTCCAAAGCGAGACCAAATAGGGGATGTATGTATTAGCAAAGGAGAAAATAAAAAGTACCCGGAACCGGCGTGCGTGCATGCGACGACTTATGAACGTTATTGAAGCGAAGGTAATCTGTCAGGATCGTGGCAAGTGGTAGTCCTTGGTCTTTGTCTACCCCTCTGGGATACAGGGGTGAGGTTATGTATGTATATATGTATGTATGTATGTAACTTCACAAATGTACATAAGTTAGAAAACGGAGTCATTGGTACATGCTGGGATTCAAAATCACGACCTCCCGATTGAGAAGTGTTCGTTCTACCGCACCGCTATCACCGATCTTGTTGCTGCTGCGCAATGCCTTTGCGAATGTAATAAATGTTGGCTCAGAGAAAGAAATTTTTGGTATCAGAAAGAAGTCCGAAAATCGATTGATAAACTTGAATGATTATAATTTCAGTTCGTTTTGATTAACAAACTCTCTATCAGATTAACCAGGGCTTTGTCATAGGAATGTTATGTCACCACACTATAACACTTTTTTATGCGTTAATAAAAACCTTTGTTTTAAATTGAGAAATGTGGGACACACTCAGAAGGGGTTTAGGTGATAGGTGTCGTAATAAATTGTATCACACCGCCAATCAAATATAACAAACAAAGTTTTCAATTCACTTAATAAAGATGTTTCAAAGCCACGAGAGCTCGAATGTTCGGGTTAAAGTTAAAGAGGATAAGTTTTTTAACTACAAAATCTTGCAAAAATTGCTTCAATCAGCTCTAAAGAATCAAAACACGAGCCCCAGCTGAAACAGCCGCTCTCGCAAGATAGACTCGTGAAAAGCGTAGATAATTAACTATTAATTGAGTGTTAGAGCGTAAGGTCCTTTGTGCCGCCTGCCCGGCGGAGACGCGAAGAAATCGCTCGGAAAGGGAATTAATTGAGCCATTACCAGGACAATGGCAGACACCCGCGAATAATTATTATTGGACAAAGAAGCGGTGGAGGGCCGAGCTTAATAGCTTATCATAGACTGCTTGCCCTGAAGGGGTCAGGAGTGGCTGAAGTTAGTGTTTGAGCTGGCGCGACTGATTGTGACAAGGTAGTGGCGGTGACTGGTCAAAGATAATTGGTTTTGAGAAATGGCTCGACAGCAATTCCGTTTGGTTACCAGTCCAATCAATCACTGTGCAGTCCGTACATCTGCGTATTCGTAGTAGCAATACCACTCGCTAACGTGAAGGAACACATCGTGAGGTAACCCGCGGCTTGGTCGGCTCCGCTTGTTTGACCTTTTCTTTGGGTTAGGCCGTGAGATAGGCCGACTAAGTCTGCACGATGGTATAGTACCGCGCAAGCATACTTCTAAAAAACAAAATTCTAGACCCTGCAGTGTCCGAGTGGTTCCTTTATCCATCTAGTGTAATTGAAAGTGCACGGGGACGCTTTATAATGTTCTTTATCTCTACCTATCTATCTATAAAATCTCATTACGTAGATGCAAAAGTCATTTAATTACTACAAGGGCGCCCCAAGAAGCTTTATTATTTAGGTTATGGACAATCCGTAGGTTATAGCAAAATTTTGGAGTCAAGGAGCTGAAGCACGTCTTATTACGACGGTAACTTTACTATTTATGTGTTTTTCAACACTGGATCAAGATTCCATAAAAAATTAACACATCGTTATGCCAGAAAACAAACACTGCACTTTTCAGCGAACAACAATTTTGAACGAAGTGAAAGAGAGTAGTGGTTAATAGGTTATCTATCTGCCATTCCCACTGGGGTGCTAGGCTCTAATAACGTTGGGAAAATCGCCAAAATTAACACTGCAGAACTACACTTCCAAACAAGTTCACGTGAAACGGTTAATTTTGGAACCAAACTGAACCTATACTGCTCGTAATACTATACATTAAATCTTTTTTAGATGCCAGATGGCACTGACGTTGCAAAACCTCTGAACACTCTCATCAGTAGATGAGAATGTCAAAATACCGTAATCAGTACATCGATATCAACCCTTGTGTACCCGCACTGCTGGGGCACGGGTCTCTTCCTGCAGGAAGGTTAAGCCATGCTCCACCACGGGGGCCAAGTCCGGGTTGTTGGAGGATTGTAAGACAGTGGCGGGTCCTTATTGTCAGAAGTCAAGTCGCCCATAAGGCCTCTGACATGGCTTTGGATCAACTCCGAAATGGCAAAAATATGACTAAGTCCAATCATCTTATAGAAAAGTAAGATGTTCATTGATCACCAAGCGGTATCCATGACTATCAAGTCGCCCATCGATATCAAATCTTGTATTTCACCACTGCTGAGGCACGGGTCTCTTCCTGGTTAGGCCATACTCAACCACGGGGGCCAAGTCCAGGTTGGTGAAGGATTGTAAGACAGCGGCGAGCCTTAGTGTCAGAAGTTATCAAGCCGCCCATGAGGCCTCTGACATATCTTAATGACTGCCATTACATAACAACCGGCACCAACGGCTCAACATATCTTGTAAAGCACGAAAGGACTCGGAAAAATGCCACTAGCGGTAGTCAGGGAACGGTCACCCATCCTACACCTAACCGCGCCTGTTGTTGCTTAACTCAAGTGATTGATTCCAATCACTCGGTTCGACTAGGCCACGAGCGCTTCAGTAGACAGAAATGTTAAAATACCAAAATGCCGTATAACGTAATTGCCTTATAAAAACTATTTCAAAGTTTACTTTCTTAAACTTAAATGTATGATGTCTTATGTCAAAATCAGTCACATGTTTTGGTAAAACATCCTCCTAAATTAAGAAAAAGAGCTTCAAGATTTTTTTCAAACAATGCATGATATGTATGAAATGTATGATATTGATAGATAAAAACCTTTACAAAGTTGAAGATACCAAAGGTTTGCTGGAAGAGAATGCTTCTTCCATTAAGCACGCTCTTGTACATTTACTCATGTTATTAGTGCAATAAAGAATAATAACAAGATGGTGGTCCTTCTGGTTTACTAAAATTTATGGGCTAAATTGTTTAGTACATGCGCAATGCGTCACCCCTAACGGCCTAGATATTTTGTGAGCTAATTAACTCTTTTGAAAGCAACAAAATGTAACGGTAAAACGAGGTAGGTACACAAATAACTACTTTCTTTTATACAAATTACTTACTTTCTTAGGCACCACATATTATCAGCTTGATTCCGGATTCACTTACTTAAGCAAGTAAGTCACTCACTTACTTAAGCAAGTAAGTGATCCCGGGATTAAGTTACTCAACTTAATGTTTATATAATATGTTTACCATATTATATAATATAAACTGTTGGGTATTGTATAGAGGGTACTCCTAAAATCACGCGTAAACCTCCCCAGCCTTATTCCAAAATGCGGTCTAAATTTAGTACTGGGATTGTTACCAGGTTTAAACCATAGACCAAGTAAAATGTTAATACAAAAAATATTTAAAAAATAAAAGAACCCAACTGCAGTGATAAATCAACTGAAAGGGAAAAAATAAGATAATTTTATTTTCAAATGCTAATGTCGAATCAGAAGAGTTCATGCTGCTTTACTTGAGGGACCAAATAATATAACTTTATAAGCATTATTTGCTCAAACTGTTGCATTTATTATTTTATATAAAATGTTGCAGTCGGGACCCATTACTGTTTGTTTAAAGTCCTCTAATGGGTCCCGACTGCATCATTTTACATAAAATAATAAATGCAACAGTTTGAGCAAATAATGCTTATAAAGTAATATTATTTGGTCCCTAAAGTAAAGCAGCATGAACTCTTCTGATTCGACATTAGCATTTGAAAATAAAATTATCTTATTTTTTCCCTTTCAGTTGATTTATCACTGCAGTCGGGTTCTTTTATTTTTTTAAATATTTTTTTTATTTTTGACCTTTAAGTAACTCAGTAAAACAATAAAATTTAAAGGTCCATCTGTTCTGTTTACATGCTTTAAATCGTTATATTATTTTATTTCCTAAATGAATTTTAGTTTATTGCTTTATTTTCTTTTGTTCGACAATGGACATGTCTCGGCAAATCATAAATATTTTTACTGATATACTTGTTTGATATAGTCATAGGTACCACCTGCCTGCATTAATACATTTATGTCGTACGATATTTTTTAGCTAGTATAATGAATATGGTCTAATGGTGTTAAACTATCTAGAATATTTGCAAAGGAAACGACAGATTTTTTTCTTTATTATCCTTACATAAATTGTCTGTTTTTTATGTAGCTTAAAAACGCTCCACTGCACCTAGTTATTTAATGTTAACGATTGTAGGTGGGGACTGGAATAGTCACGAATTATCTCTTCGACCTGAACGGCGCTCAGCTTTCGACATCTCCAGAGTAGAATTCTTCGTGCTTGCATTGCTGGGCACAGTCTTCGGTCTCGCTAATTACTTAGAATAAGGACTTGTAAATGGGAACATAAATGGTCTGAGCCTTCAGCCGCGGCCTGTACAAAGGCGCGACAGGTTTCCTCCTAACAGCAACTTTAAGTAACTGTCGCGGCCTTCGGCCGCGCTAATAGTCTCTCCATTTGGCATCAGCGTAAATAGAGCTCAGCATTTGGAATCGCCGTGGGAGTATTCCTCTAGCCCACTTCACAGCCTTCGGCCGTGCCGCGACCTGTATTGAGCTCGGCCTTAAACCTCGTCGCGGCAAGTTTCCTCGCACCCGCATGATGGGGCTCGGCCTTCGGCCTGGCGTAGTTATTTAGAGTTGTGGCATGGGCGTGGAGACATACAAAATCTTGGTTTTCTGAATGCCAAAATAAGATAAGATAAGATAAGAATATTCTTTATTGTATACCGGAAAAATAGTTACAAAAACGGCAGATACAAAATATACCGGTATTAAAATGAAACTATAACAAATTCATCTTGAGGTGGCCCCCTAAAGCATTGAAAAATTTTACTGAATATTTAGGTGTAGATAAGCAATCTTTGGTCTCACAAGTGAACAGGAAACCTAACACAAAATCATAATCTAATTTTCGGAGGAAACGAGATAAAATTCGTTAAGATGAATAGAGCTAGAATTTTTTAAAATTTCATGGGTCCTACGATACGAGGTCACGGAGGATCCGTCTTCGGTTACCAGTGAGAGCGTTCAAATATTTTTTATCATTTATTGTTTCTTCTTTGAACCCAGCTTGTCTGACTATGACCGCACAGGGGAAAAGGAGTTACATGCTACACTTTATATATTTTGTTCAGTTAGTTTTGGTCTAAGTGTCAGTAGGAAATTAATATCAGTGTTAAGAAATTAATTATTTTTTCTCAAACATGCTCGGAAATGTTTGTGTTATTACCATGAAATAAAGCCACAAAGTTTCTCTTTTATGGCTCCCGCCTCACTTTACTGGCCTAAGCCAGTAAAGTAGGTAAGTATGAAAATCCATTACCGTCCGCTGCTCTAACTTTTTAAATTTACTTACTAAAATTAAACTGACCAAGGAAAAATTACATACAGCCAACCACCTACTAAGTTATGTAAGAATACTTGCAAGATTAAAAAAAAACAATCTATGGTATTGGTTTTTGTGCGGTTAAACATGGTGCTCAAATATGTTAGTGTATTTAAAAAATAAAAAAGGCGGCAAACTAAACTATTATTTCTTAATTACCTAGTAATTATTTTAATATTAATATTTCCTCGCATTGTTTGAGAAAAGCATTATACAATCCTCGGCCGGAACAGGGATTGCAGGACTCGTTCTAGACGGCCGAGTCGTAGACGAGCTCGTCCAGCAATCCCTTACTTCTCGGCCTCTGCAGTAATGTATTATTACCCCCTATGAGGTTGATATTTCTTAAATTAATGAGATAAACGAATGGCGTAGAAAGAAATAAACACTTTATCGGCATTATTTCTTTCAGCACTTATATCGTTTCTATAAACGATTTGTTTACATTTAGAGCAAAGCTGATATTATGTAAATTTATACATGTAATAGAATAAATATATGCCAGCGCCATCTAGTGGCTAAAAGTGGTACTGTAGGACAGGGTTTCTGCAGACAAGAAGAGAAACGTTATTTCAGCACGACAGCACGTACTTAGTGATCTATTTATTGAAGCAATATGAAACTTACTAAGGATTACGGATTAGTAACTGTGCTACTCGCACCACAGCGCAAAGCGAGGTATATTACCTACGTCACTAGTCGTGCCAATCATTAGTGGACAGTCAGTATTAGTCGAAGTGATTGGTCGAGTGCTCCAATACTATCCAATTTTGTTTAATATTATGTAGGGCCTTCGGAAAAAACCATACCGCAATTTAGAACACAAACAGCGCCATCTGTGGTTGGGTAGAGGAACTAATGCTACAGTACTTTAATTACTTAGAAGTGAATATTATTTGTGTTGCGTTTGTTCTCTATTAATGCTGATTTTATGTAATCAACGACACCCGCAAAATTCTCTTTTAAATACTTTGCACGTGTTAGGCGTAGTTAAACAAAATTATTTAATTAAATGAAAGATCAAGAAGGATCAAACCACTTTATAGGAATTATTTATTTCCGCATTTGTACCGATTCTATAAATGGTTTGTTTACATGTAGACCAAAACCGAAATTATGTATACACATGTATTAGAATAAATAAAATATAGCAGCGCCATCAAGTGGCTAAAAAGGGTACTTTAATTGCTTAGAAGTAAATGTTATTTTTTGTTCCGTTGGTTCTCTATTATTGATGCTGATTTTATGTAACCTACGTCATCCGCAAAATTCTGTTTTAAATATTTCACACCTGTTAGGGGTAGTTCAATAAAATTAGTATTCGAATTCAATAAACTAAATATAACTGCGCCATCTAGTGGCTCCTAGCTGTACTTTAACGAAGCTTCTTAACGAATTTTATTTTTCGTCACGGTTCTGATCGCATAATTATGATTTTATATAGCCTATGACACCCGCGCAAGGATGCCGAATCGAATGACACCTTGTTTAACAAAATCTGACCATTGGTTAAGGAGTTATGAGGGAACATAGAATCGGACATACATACATACGCACTAAACACATTACCCTCCTTTTGGGCTTCGCTGCAGTCGGGTAAAAAACGAAGTTTATCGCTACGTCAAGGACTATCTATGGTACTAAAGTTAAACTTCTGATACCCCTAGTTTATCTATGGACTAACCTCCAAGTTGACGTTTGAATTTGTTTGGTTTTGTGTGTGTGATAGATTGCAATAAATAATTGATATTATGGACGCCACTGATATGATGGATTTCGATGATTTGGACGATTAGGCCATGATTTGGACTTCGTCATCGTGAATCCCTTCAAATTAAGGGACGAAGATTTTCGATACAAATATAGGTTCACGTTTTTCTTCAAATGTTCCATTTTATTATTATAATAATCAACAACGAAACCGCCCAAAGTTTAAAAATTAATAATATCTATTCCCAGTATGAAACTATCAGAAAATTTTTGACGTCTCGGATTGGCGCGCGCGCTCGAATATTTCACTCCATTTCACACGAGAGTAGCCATTTGATTATAAAAACGCTTCAATAACAATATAATAATGAATAGTGCTCATTCTAATTAGATTGGAACCTAAACAAAGAACAATTTACGATGTATAGGTATTTTAAACGCAATAATGAATATTTTTGCGTTTAAAATGTGAAGATTATATCCACTTAGTGAAACGGAACGCAGCATTGAATGAACGTTGAATGAACGAATCAGTGAATATTATTTGAACCATGGCTGTTCTCTGGTTTAACTGATCCTCGAATAGTCTTCTATTTGTAATAACGACACACATTTGATCTGGGTCTAACTTTGGTACCGTAACAATCCTATATCTTTTAGTCTTGGTTTAAACCAGGACTTATTCAGGTTTTTATAATAAGGCGGCCCAGGTTTTTGTGATTGTGGTTTTGTTTAATTTCATTATACTTATGTGACTAAAATTATAAATAAAAAAAACTTGTCATTTTCTTTTTCATTTCAAGTTTCTTTTATAACGCATTTATTCTCAAGCTCGACGTGCCAACATCAGGCTTCTCGGGAAAAGAATAGAACTATAGCAAACGTGGTCAAACAACTTTGGAATTTTATTCGTTCCAGTTCAAGAGAGTATAACGACAGGAGGTCAAACTAATAGAGATCGTAATTTATCCCGTGGCGCAACTTGAGAAATGCTTTTGATATTTCTCACTTAACTGCCTGATTTAAGCCGCGGTTTTATCATCTTAGTAGACTCAGAGTTTTGCTACAAAGACGCTACTCGTATTATGTAAAACGGCCATCTTGGTTAAAAAAATGTCACCGGACATCTTGGTAAAAAAAAACGTGACGTGATGAAAACGGCCATGTTTTTTTTCACTCGTAATGCGCTCAAATCATCTTACTATTTATTCAAAAAATTTTTTTACAAAGGCGAGCTACATACCTCCTTTCACCAAAAGAGGGTTAGTTTCAGGGAAAACAAACCTGCGCGGCTGAGGTGTTCAAATACCTCAGTGCTTGAAATTGACAAAAACAAAATGGCGTCAATATTAGTTTCGTAGAGGAAGAGTGAAGAGGCAGTGAAGTATTGATGTTTGTAGAGTTTTATGAAGTTGCGAAAATTTTGTGAAGTGTATGGTTTCCACTGCCATGACCTTTGTCATTTTACTGTCGCAGTTAGACGATAAAAAAAAACATTGTGCTATTGTCGGTCAGGTGTTTGCTTTGGCGTGTATTTTTCTTTTTCTTTCTATATTTTTGCACTTATATTTACTCATTGGATTTTTTTTTTGTATTTTCATAAAACTCTACAAACATCAAATACTTCACTGCCTCTTCACTCTTTCTTTACGAAACGAATATTGATATATTACATATATAATGTATGCATGTATGTATGTATGTATGTATGTATGTATGTATGTATGTATGTATGTATGTATGTATGTATGTATGTATGTATGTATGTATGTATGTATGTATGTATGTATGTATGTATGTATGTATGTATGTATGTATGTATGTATGTATGTATGTATGTATGTATGTATGTATGTATGTATGTATGTATGTATGTATGTATGTATGTATGTATGTATGTATTTGTGACGACCCTTTTACTTACAACGCTGAGTCAGCTGCCTTTTGTGGCAACTTAAACATACCGCAGTTGAAACCTATGTCTGTTTTTTGTTTCGTTTATTGTATATTTGGTTTATTTCTGTTGTGCTCATGTTGTGTTAATTGTCTGTTTTTTTGTTTATGTGATGTTGGCATAGTAAATGTCTTTCTTTCTTTTTCTTTCATAAATGTATTTCATTCCGCTTCTATACAACAAATAAAGAAGTAAATTTTTGTTCATTTGTTTGACGAGGGGCGACACCGTTCAGAACAAAATGCCTTAAAACTGAAGCAAAAGTAGCAATCTGAATTTACTAAGCCATGGGCATTACCCCCCAATGATGGCACAACCTTGCACTATGGCGCTCATTAGGGGAGGGCTATTTCCAGCAGTGGACTAATTTAGCCTGAAGAAGAATAAGATGGGTACACCACCATCTTAGTGGCTTACAGCTTTTAGTCACTAACATGTGTCACTCTGTCTGAGCCTACTAAGATCGTGAAACGCGGCCTTATTCGCGAGACTATTATCTAATCTGTGCTTATAAGACGTCTTCTCGCTGCAGCAGCCTGACTCCCGTAAGCCTATTTTAATATGAAAAAGAAGCCCCTCCGGCGAAAACCTTAATGCCCCAATACAATGTAGGCTCTTGAATTACATTATTGAGTTTTCCTTTTATGCCTTTCATCACAAAGACCGCGGCGACTGGAAAAGACTGACTATTATAAGCTTTAGGCATTTCGGAATTCATGCTGCCCTTATGAATCGCGCCTAGATTACGTAGCTGGGACGGCTACACAAACACTACCCTGAATTAAGTGATGTAAGTGCCAACTATTTCAAGGTTTCCACGAAACTGTTGCATTATAAATGAATGACCGCCTACGCTCAAATTGAAGCGTTTCAGCTGAAACTGTTGAAAATAGCAAAGAGCAGTATATTGTAAGTAGCAACAAATCAAAAGTTTGCGCGTTCCCCGTTCGGCGCGCTGTGAATAAGCCAGAGAGGCCACATAGATAGTGACAGAAAGTGGGGCCGTCAGTTGATTTCCGTTAGACATTGTGATTGTCAATTGAGAGATAATATACTGGCAAATGTGAAAACATCTAAGAAATCTATTCTAACTTACTTTTGCAAGTTTTGGTTATTTAGATGACAAAACAATAATTTTGTAACGTAGAGCTGATTTTAAAAACCTATTTAGAGGCTAAAAAACCGATGCTAGCCCATTAGCTCAGTTGGGAGAGCGCTGCACTGGTACGGTTAGACAGAGGTCACGGGTTCAAGTCCCTGTAAGGGCGGATCTATTTGCCTCTAAATAGGTTTTTAACAACAAAAAGAATAATTATAATCAGAAAGCTGATTGTTTTGAGTTTTTTCCGTCAATTGTTTTCTTCAAAATGATCTAGATATTGAAATGGACACCTAGTTTAACTTGTTTCTTTATTACTCTGGCGCAGTTTCTGCATTATTTTTTAATAAAACAATTTTATCTTGATTTCATAACGAAGCCGGGAGTACTGGGATTCTTTAAGTCTTGCAGTAAAGCTATTTGTATTCCTAGCCTGTATCTATTGCTAAACAGTAAATTGTTACTGCTTAGGAATAGATACAGGCTAGGAATACAATCACGAATTTACGGATCTTTCGAAAGAAAAATTCTTGGTCCCTTTTGCATTTACCATACCCAACGTGTGGTCTGGTCGACAGGAAACCCGTGGATGCAAATGGTGAGAGACCGTAAGGGATGACTTAATAGGGAAAATGCCTATACCCAGCGGTGGACTGGGGTTGGATGCTGATGATGATACCCAGACTATGCAAACAGTGATAAGGATTACGTTATCAACCCTTGTATGTCCCCACTACTGGGGCACGGGTCTCTTCCTGCATCGAAGGAAGGTTAGGCCATACTCCACCACGGGGGCCAAGTCCGGGTTGGTGGAGGATTGTAAGACAGTGGCGGGCCTTACTGTCAGAAGTTACCAAGCCGCCCATAAGGCCTCTGACGCGGCTTAGCGACAGGATAAGAATTAATAATGATAAGGATTCATGTGCGTTATTTGCTTTTCTTACTATTAACGGCGACCAAGGACCGCCTGGAAAAGATCAATAGACCAAAAGGCCCAGTCGATCGGCACTAGCTGGCCTGAATTGGAGGCTGCCGCGAACCACCGTCACAAGTCGAAATCTGTGGTCAAGGCCCTAGGTTCTCCTAGGAGTTAAAGGGCCGAAGAAAAAGACTAGATACTTTATGTAGTGCTTTTATTTGCAAACAATGAAAATATTTTCTGTGTGGTGTCGGCCTAGAGAATAGCACCAACCCAAATTCTTCCCGCGGGTGTCGTAAAAGGCGACTAAGGGACACAAACCTTGGGGTGGGCAGCAGCGCCTCTGCAGTATGATTCCACCAATCTGCGATCCCCAACCCGCAGCGCGCGTGGGGATTATGGGCATTACCCCCCAATGATGGCACAACTTGTGCTATGGCACTCATTATGGGAGGTCTATGTCCAGCAGTGGACTAATATAGCCTGAAGAAGAAGAATGAAAATATTCTATTTTTATATATTTTTTTATGTTTAATTAATTAATCTATTTATTCATAATACGTATCGATAGTACCCCTTCAACAATAAATAACTTGCTTTTTGGAAAGAGATCTTTGTCCCATTTCTGTAGCTCCGCCGATAGATCGTTATACTGAAAATGGAACATTATTTCGTTCACGTCGTAAATTGTTAGAATTTTCTATACGCTTACCATTATTCGGTCTCTCTTTTGAACGGCTCTTTTGTTCCTTCCAATTTTATGGCAGAGGTGTCGGCGCTTAAATCACATCTTCACTACCAGCGTTGCGCTTCACTTAGCCCCGCCTTATCCTTCGGCCTTAGGGGCCATAATTGCTTGTTTGGGGTGCACGCAAAATCTGGCTGAAGTGTGTGGATTGCACTCGCTTCGAATAAATGTTGTAGGCTAATGTCGTGGAAACTGCCCGCGCAGGTGCATGCGTTGTTGTCCTCTGTAGTGCATGTTCAGATCGTTCAATGTTCACTGCAGTGTTGAATTATGGGTACTGTTAAAGTCATTGTGAGCCAAGAGTCACTCACACGACGTAGGTCACAAGAGTCATGGAGACTGTGGACACTTGAACACTTCATATAAAAGCTACGTCAAGGACTCCCTGATTCTTCCCTAACCCGCTAAGAAATGTATTTTCGACAGGCACATTTTTGGTTCTTTTTTGGAAGTTTGGTTTAAATTGGAGAAACTGAACTAAGATACATAGGAATGAAAATAATACCAGTTTTATATTTTTTAGCTCCCGACTTTATAAAACGAGGGGCGTTATAAAACTATCAGTGTTAGAATTTAAACTATCTACCTTTTATTATTTTCACAATGCAAATACTAGCACACTTATTATTAATTATGGTCTAAGTAGCTATGACAAAATCCATTGAAACTATACATAAGCTACAAGATCCCTCGATTAATTAGATTAACCCTAATGTTGGCGACAGACCTTTTTAGGGTTCCGTACCTCAAAAGGAAAAAACGGAACCCTTATAGGATCACTTTGATGTCCGTCTGTCCGTCCGTCCGTCTGTCAAGACCCTTTTTCTCAGGAACGCGTGAAGGTATGAAGCTGAAATTTTTATCAATTACTCAGGTCTACTGTCCCTTGAAGCTGTGAAAAAATCAAACTTCTAAGCCAACGCAATCAAAAGATACAGCCGTTTATGCCGCAAATTTTCGACACTTGCAAGGGAATCAAAACCTACAGGGTGCTTCCCGTGAACTCAGAATCTTGAAATTTGGTACGAAGCAACCTCTTATAGCATAGATAAAGGAAAAATTACGAAAACCATAAATTTTTAGTTACATCACATAATATATTTTTTTTTAATAATTTTAAACTTACTACCCATTTCCTCATAAACGCGTAGAGGTATTAAATTGAAATTCATACCAAATACTCAGGTCTATAATACAGGTTTGTACGGAACCCTCGGTGCGCGAGTCTGACTCGCACTTGGCCGGTTTTTTATTGTTATTTTGACTTTTTGTACGTATTGTCTATTTTACTTATATCAGTTTTAAATTTAGTTTTCTGTCTAGTATTAATTGTCTGGTAAAATTATTATCGAATAAACTCCGAATTATAAATAGCAATATATTTTTTAATAAAAAACAGAAAAGTAGTACCGTATGGTGCCCCACACCCAAAAAAGTATTTTTTTTACATACAAGCACATACATTGCTTCTGGCCCCACACTAGGATACCCTGTGTCGAGGGAACCAGAAACAACGACGTCACAAAAATGTAAACACCCAAGACCTGGGCTTTTTTTTCGTCCACAGCCGGGATTCGAACCCGGAACCTCTTGCATGGTAGGGAGATGCACTACCGCTACGCCACAGAGGTCGTCGTAATGATGTGGAACTTTTAGACTTGGAAGTAATAAGACTTAAGTGTTTCTGACAATTTTAATTATCAATCTCGTTACAAATATTATGTAACAAGATTGATGAAGTCAGACTTAAGCAAACTAAAGATGTAATCAACTCCGCAATTTAGCCTACTTACCAAAATATGGCCTACCAATTTATTAATTACTTCGGAAACAGAACCTGGGAGTATATTCCACCTGAGTTTCTTAATTATTTATCACCATACACCTTAGTAAGTATACAGAGGAAGCCTTAACAATGTAAAAAGATATACATCTTATAGTTTTCGCCCACAAGTAGAATAAATAATAATAAATAAATAAATAATTAATATTCATGGACATATTACACAGATCTCGTTAGCCCTATACTAAGTACAACTAAATGACTTGTGTTATAGGTGCTAACTCGACGATAGATTTCATACAATAAATACATAGATAACATCCAAGACCCGAGACAAACTAGAAAAGTTCGTTTCCTAATTTGACCCGGCCGGGGATCGAACCCGAGACCTTCAGTTTTACAGTCAGCGTGCCAAACCGCTGCGCCACCGAGGCCGAATTAGTATTTAACCTATACTCGGATGTACTTACCTACTTATTTTGTTTTGTATTTAAATTTAGTTATGCCTATAATAAAAAGCTTGACATATAGGTATGTCTGTGTCTGTCTTTGGCATCTTATCTTGCTATCAGATCATCTAATTTAAAGCATTTTTTGAATTGACTGCCATGATTCTTAGTTAAGATCATCAGATCTCAGATATAAGCGGCACTTATTTCAGCCAGAACCCTGTAATTTGTGTTCAAATAAACAGTTAAATTATCAAAACAGTTAAAATTATTAAATGAAGACTGGAGAGTCTGATCGAATGACTTACTAACCTGATCGATCGATATCAACCTTTGCATTTCCCCAGGGCTGGGGCACGGGTCTCTTCCTGCCGCAGAAAGGTTAGGCCATACTCCACTACGTTGGCCAAGTCCGGGTTGGTGGAGGATTGTAAGACACTGGCGGTGGTCAATTATTAGTTTTTAGAAGGCTAAAAGTCTGTTGTAAAGCTAGGCAAAGTCTGTTGTAAAAAAGTAGTCGAAGGAAGCAAAAATAACACTATAAATTATTAGTTAACATACTACGCTATTGCTCTACACTGAACATCTCGTGATACAACATGAAACTTTTTTTATTTTACTATATGAAGTCAAAATAATACATAAATTGTATATGTACATAATCTGCAGTTTTCAATAACATACTTACTAATTCTTTCGGTGATATTCATAGCTGATATGCAGTTGATAATACTCCGCTAAAGAGATTTGTACAAATCAAAACACAATTGTCAATCCGTAACAAGTTACAGCGTGCAAATGAGACTCAAAATCAAGTTAATGCCACTTCAAGCGTCAGTCTTTGCCTGATTACTACACTTTAAATTATTAGACTTTCCCCAATCATAGGTAAACTAATAATACTTACAAAAACTAGAACTAGATGGCGCTATCTGCCAAGTGATTTTTATACTTTTTGCGTTCTAAAACCTGTTAATTGGCTACCGTGTGGCGGGCCTTACTGTCAGAAGTTATCAAGCCGCCTATAAGGCCTCTGACATGGCTTAACGACTGGCATTACATGACAGCCGACACCCACGGCTTAACGTACCTTGCAAAGCACGGATGCGCTCGGAAAAATGCCACTAGCGGTAGGAACGGGACGGTCACCCATCCCGCACCAGACTGCGCCTGTTGTTGCTTAACTCGAGTGATTGTTTCCAATCACTCGATTCGACTAGGCCACGAGCGCTTCTCATTTTAATATGTACTTTTCCATAATATCGTTAAATATTTGATAATTACGTTGTCTTCATACAGTTGGTTGTTGTAGAAATCTAGACTTGATATTCACCTAGTAATTCGGGAGTAGAAAGAAACACGTCTGATTGCTAAAAACCGTTTACTGGAAGAGAGAGAGGCGGTGGATATTTTTACAGATTACCCTACATTACACCCTCACCCTTAACTGCTACTTACAGATAAACAAAACTTAACACTACAGCATGCAACTTAATTCTACTTAGCTACTATGCAGCGATACATTAAAAAATGTTATCATTAATCTATTTCAAAACCGTATCTTTTTACGGGTTTCTTTGTCCTATGGGGGCGATTCTCTGACAAGAAATAGGGCGCGGTCGGGAGCGGCTCGGGCCGGTCCCGGGTCGGGCCCGCGGCCGCGACCGGCGTCCGCACGCGCACCTCGCTCGCGTGCGGCGATGCAGGTGCCACCGAAGTGCCAACTGCATCTCCGCCCGGCTGATGTACGGCGACTTCCCCGGCCGAGTCAGTCGTACTGGGACTTGGAAGATCGTACATGGGCGTAAACTTTCTCTTAATTTGATCAATATGTCTCTTAACCGGTGAACCGTCGTCCTTGGTAACCAAATAATTCCTAGACCCCATCTTCTCATCGATTCGGCCACTATCCCATTTCCTCCCCGTATAATCCCTTATCCATACCTCGTCCCCCACTCCAAATTGTCTATGCCGGCCCCCTGCGTTCTCAACTTGCCGTTGTTGTGCCCGTTGCACCCTTTCTGTTATGCACTGGTCCCCGCGCAGCAAATCTAACCGCGAGCGCAGACTACGTCGTTGTAACAGCATCGCTGGAGACGATCCAGTGGTGCTGTGCTCGACATTACGGTACGCCATCAGGTAAGTTTGTAATGCAGCGTCCATATCAACACCATCTCGCAGTGACTTTCGAACTGCGCGCTTACATAGTTTAACTGCGTTCTCGGCCGCCCCGTTGGATGCCGGATGATAAATGGCCGAGTAAGACACTTTGACACCATTATTGTTCATAAATTCTAAGTACTCCCTGCTCGTGAAGGGTGGCCCGTTATCAGATACTACTTCTCTAGGTAGTCCAAAACGTGCAAAAGTCTCCCGTAATACTTTAATTACTGCTGACGCCGTTGTTCTTTCCATTGAAAATGCTTCCATCCATTTAGAGGAAGAATCAATAATGACAAAAAATGTTCTACCATGAAACGGCCCCAAGAAATCTATGTGTAAACGTGTCCAAGGCTCCGGGTGGTAGATCCAGGGCACGGGTGGCGCGCGCGGCGGCGCGGCGCTGTCGGCCACGCACACGGCGCACTCGCGGCCCGCGCGCTCCACATCGGCGTCCACCCCGGGCCACCACACGTAGCTTCGAGCCACGCTTTTCATCTTGACAATACCTAAATGCCCAATATGCAACTCTTTTAGTATTGAATTCCTTAGTGCCTCTGGTATCACCAGTCTATAGCCCCACATGACACAATCCATGTCCACATACAGCTCATTTTTTTTTGCAAAATATGGCTTGATTTTTTCGTCCTCACACACTTGCGGCCATCCAGACTGTATACACATCTTAACTTTACGCAACACCTCGTCTTTATCCGTACCTTCTTTTATATCTTTTCTAGTCAGAGGCAAAAACTTTTGCACAAAGTTAAGATATGTTTGTTCCGATTTATTTGATCGCTCCACATTTAAGGGTAACCTTGACAAGGCGTCTGCACTGTTTTTCTGTGACGATACATACTCAATATCATAATTATAACCCGACAACAGTACTGCCCATCGCTGCATCCTACTTGCCGCCATTACTGGTATTCCTGTTTTCTCACCAAAAATGGAAACTAACGGTTTGTGGTCTGTTTTTAGGATAAACTTACGGCCATACAGATATTGATGAAATTTGCGTATGCCAAAAATAATTGCCAAGGCTTCTTTTTCAATTTGTGAGTATGAACGTTCTGCTCCGTTCAATACTCGCGAGGCAAACGCGACGGGTCGCTCACGCACCCCTCCGCCGCCCGCGGCCGCCGGCAGCAGGTGCGAGATGACGGCGCCGACGCCCACGCTGCTGGCGTCCGTCGTCAGTACCAGCGGCAGCTCCGGCGAGTAGTGCGCGAGCACCTCGCTCGACACTAGCATTCTTTTCACTTCAAAAAACGACTTCTCGCACCGCTCATTCCATGTGAAACTTGCATCCTTTTTAAGTAAGTTATATAAAGGTTCTAGTAACGTACTGATGTTTGGCACGAACTTCGCATAATACATAACCAATCCTAAAAATGAACGAAGTTCTGTCACATTCTTAGGGCGCGGTACCTTCTTGATTGCTTCCACTTTCTCTGGGCAAGTGTGAACTCCCTCTTTACTGATAGTGTAGCCTAAATACGTCACTGAATGGGCAAAAAATGTGCATTTGTCTTTCCTAATCTTTAGTCCGTATTTTTGCAACCTTTCAAAGACTTTGTTCAAGTTAGCCATATGCTCCTGGTTATTTGCGCCCGTGATGATGACGTCATCCAAAAATACACCTACTTTTGGCATATCGGCAAACATCTGTTCAAGTCTCCGTTGAAATATTCCTGGACTCGATGACAGTCCATAAATTAGCCTATTGTACATAAACAGACCCTTGTGTGTGTTAATTACCGCATACTTCTTCGAGTCGTCTAAAACGAACTGAGCATACGCCTGCGATAAGTCAATTTTAGTGTACCGCTCCCCTCCATGGAGTTTCGTAAGTAAATCGTCGACTTTCGGTACAGGAAAACGGTCCACCTCGAGACATTTATTAAGAGTGAGCTTAAAATCTCCACATACCCTTATGCTTCCATCTTTCTTTACTACCGGCACAATCGGCGTGGCCCAGTCCGACGTCTCGACCGGCGCGATGACGCCGTCCAGCACGAGCTGGTCGAGCGCGCGCTCCACCGGCTCGCGCAGTGCGTAGGCGAGCGGGCGCGCGCGCATGTAAACGGGCCGCGCGTCGGGCCGCACGCGAAGTGTCACCGGCTCACCAGTGAACCGCCCCAGTCCGTCCGCGAATACTTCACAGAATTTGGTGCTGAAACCGGCCAAATCGAAACATTTATCATCACCGCTTGATCGATTGCAATTTACATTTGCAGTTGGGAGCCCTATACCTAACTCATACAACCACTGTCTTCCGAGTAGCGTAGTTTTGCCTTGATCTACTACAAACAAATCTAAAAGCTTCTTTCTATTTTGGTAACAAACTAACACCTCGATTTTTCCTACTGGATTAACAATTTCTCCAGTGTAGTATCGTAATTGTAAGTTACAATCCATTATTTCCCTGTCTGAAAATTGCTTTTGGTACGTTTCATAACTTATACAGGAAATAGCACTGCCTGTGTCAAATTCCATGTCTAATTCTTGATTCTCTACTAACAATTTTATCGTGTACGGCAAATAGTTAGCAAAACTATCAAAACGGATAGAAAAATTGTTCACCTCGTCACTGTCTCCGTCACTGTCTCCATGCATCACCTGTTCCTCCACGAAGTGATTTCCGGTGGATGGCCCGGCCAAGCCTCGGAGATTTGGGCACATTTTCTTTAAGTGCCCCTCGCGGTAGCACACGCGACACACGTACCGCACAAACTTGCACGTGTTTGTGTCGTGTTCTCCTCCGCACGCCTGGCAGCTGCCCTGCCGACGGCGCCCTCCCTCACCCCGGGTGCGGTCCGGCCCCGCCGTCGGCGTCTTCGCCGTAACCGCCGCCGCCCGGCCTCCGCTTGTTCGGCCATTACGCCACGCGGCAAGCGCGCAGCCGCCGCCGCTACCTTCGCCGGCCCTGACCCTGCCAGGCGCCCCGGCTGATGTCCTATAGCCATCACGCCGCTCACGATGCGCTCCTCCAGTAGACCACTGATGCACCGATGTTGTGGCACTGCCGCGGTCTCCCGTGTCTGACCGCCCATCCACTAGCACCGCATTTGACTCAGCCGCTTCGACTGTCACAGCTAACTTTAGCGCCTTATCGAAGCTTAGATTGTCTTCCGCGAATAACCTTTGCCTGATTACATCACTGCTTAATCCACAAACAAATTGATCTCGTAAACTTTCGTTTAACCAAGTACCAAAGTTACAATGTTTAGATAGTCTTTTTAATTCAGCCGTGTAATCCGCCACCGACTCGTTTTTTAATTGTTTACGCTGACGAAATTTAAATCGTTCAGCTAAAACACTGGGTTGTGGCTGTAAATGACTTTTCATTATGGCCACCAACTGCGAAAATGTTTTACTAGCGGGTCGATCTGGCGTGCACAAGTTCACCATTAGCTCGTATGCATCACTACCTATGGCCGTAATTAGCGTGGCTACTCTCACTGGTTCTTTAACATCATTCGCAATAAAGTATTGCTCGAGCCGTTCTACATACAAGTCCCAACTGTCTTTGGCTGGATCAAAAGCACTTATCTTTCCGAGAGACATGATTATGGTCACAAAACACTGTTTACCGCACGATTGTAAGTTCTTAGTCCATTTCGTCGCCACTGTAGAAATCTAGACTTGATATTCACCTAGTAATTCGGGAGTAGAAAGAAACACGTCTGATTGCTAAAAACCGTTTACTGGAAGAGAGAGAGGCGGTGGATATTTTTACAGATTACCCTACATTACAGTTGTATCAATACAACGTAATTTGAATCTAAATTTTTGAGGTAATTTTAGAGTCCTTGGGTCCCTCAAAAATGCTTTTGGCCCAACTTATTTCTCCTTTCGTATGCTCTAACTTCTCCTTATTTCAACGTGCATAAATATCATGTTTGTTCTTGTAACCGAACTTGCTCTGATTAAAACCTTAATTAAAATCTTTAGCTCCTCGCTACTACTAATATTTAATTGCCTCCTGATGTGCATATTAACGACCCACTGCACTTATTAGCAAAGATCTTACAATGAGAAACACTAGCTGGGTTTCTTCTAGATTAAGACGCTACGTGGTACTTACTAGCACTACCAAGGGGAAAAAAAACATATCTTCTTTTATACAGGGGCTTTGGAAAAAGTGAACATCATAAATCCTAGTAAATAAAGTAGCTTTTTTTTCTTTCAAGACCCAACATGTGGGATTGGTTGGTAGGCTTACACAATTGAATAAATACTAGGAAGCACTCAAGACCTATTCGAACTAAGTGATTGGAATCAATCACTTGAGTTAAGCAACACCAGGCACGGTCAGGTGCAGCATGGGTGACCCTCCCGCGAACACCACTAGTGGCATTGTTCCGAGCGGCGGTGGCGGCGGCGTCAGGCTATACCAATCCTCTGCTGGACACAGCCCTCCCCCAAAGAGCGCCACGTTGCGCTATCATAGGGGGTAATGCCCATAATTCCCACGCTGGGTATGCGGGTTGGGGATCGTAGTTCGGTGGAATAGTACTGCAGGGGGCGCTGCCCACCCGCCGGTTTGTATGTCTTAGTCGCCTTTTACGACACCCGCGGGAAGAATTGGGTTGGTGCTATTCTCTAGGCCGACACCACACAGCACCGAGCACTTATTCACTTATTCCGAGCGCTTCCGTGCTTCGCAAGGCACGCTAAGCCGTTGGTGCCGGCTGTCATGTAATGGCAGCCGTTAAGCCATATGCCAGAGGCTTTAGGGGCGGCTTTATAACTTCTGACAGTAAGGCTCGCCACTGTCTTACAATCCTCCACCAACCCGGACTTGGCCCCCATGGTGTAGTATGGCCTAACCTTCCTGCGATGCAGGAAAAGACCCGTGCCCCAGAAGTGGGGACATACAAGGGTTGATATCGATAGAAGCTCTTTTTACAACCAAATGACAAAAACCAAGGTCTAAGAATCTAGGACTTTAAAGTGTTGCCAAAAACGGCCGTTTTTAGAGGAAATTTATTAAAGTCCGAGGTGGTCAATCCTATGTTCTAGACTGTAGCTGTGAAAATAGTGGTCACGATTTGTTATAATATATTTTAAACTTTCGCGACTTGTACACATAGTTAGAATATTTTCGGGGCTTAATCGCGTAGTAATTTATTGCTATTTTACCTCAACGTTTCGACGACGTTACAGTCATCGTGGTCACGTGAAAGACTGATGGCTGGCACCCGTTCGCATCTTCGGCTGATGAGGTTTCAGACTACCCTCAATCAGCTATCACAAAGCACTATTAGGGTTGCAACACACCACACTGACAATGTCGGACGATAAGCCATGCGACTTTTTTCCACTCGAACAGATCTTGATGACCGGAGCAATAAACTAAGCGATTAAGCCCCGAAAATATTCTAACTATAGTCGTCACGGTTGTTAAGATATCATCATCACCATAATGCGTATAACTAAGTCTAAAAATGCTGTATAAACCTTTAATTGGCATAATCGCTAGCCCTAAGTCACTTTTAGTATAAGCTTTATGAAGTTGGAGTGCTTGCTGTTGGTGTACCTAATGATTAAAATAATATAAAAATAAAAATAATAATCAGCCGGTGTCAGTCTACTTCTGGACATAGGCCTCTCCCAAAACACGCCACTGAGCCCGATCTGCGGCTCTCCTCTTCCCGTCACTGCCCACCGCTTTGCGAAAGTCGTCGCCTCACCTGGGCCTAGATTAACACAACAACACAACATTTACATACAGGCACATACATTGCTTCTGGTCCCACACTAGGATACCCTGTGTCGTGGGAACCAGAAACAACGACATCACAAATTTCATTTTTTTTTGTTTCCAACCGGGATTCGAACCCGCGACCTCTTGCATGGTAGGCAGACGCGCTACCGCTACGCCATAGAGGTCGTCACATATTCTGTTAGTGCATTACAGTACAATGACACATAACATGGACAGGGCATGTGACGTATTTTGATACCATTGCTGTCTAGAAGGTGTTATACGTGCGGGGGTTTTGACTTAAATCAGCAATGAAATTAAGTCGCCATGTCCATGCAGTTGTCATTGTCCTACAATGCATTAGTAGAATCTGGGCCCTGGTCACAGTAAGATATGACGTAATTTTTTTTTAAACTGTTTTTTAAAACATGTTACGGTTTTTTGTGGCGCTCGTTAGCACTGCGTGGCGCCTTAAGAGTTACAGTAGCACTGTCTCAAGTACATTTTTACACCAATTACTTTTAAAAAGTCTATGTTTTTATTACCCTTTACTTGCAAAATAAATTATTTTTCATTTCAATTTTCATCTCACTTTGTTATTTCAGGGCTCTTATTAATAAACATCAGTTTGCTTTAAAAGTGTAGATAGCTTCAAATGTCAAAGTTCCAAACTATGTTTAGTTTGGTTTTAATTTTGAAAGCATGAGTCTAACGAATGGTTGTAAATATGTACACTTAATGAGACATATTAAGGTGACGTAAAGAAATAGTCGTCGTCGCCAGGCCATACTAGTCCACTGGTGGACATAGCCCTCCCCTAAAGAGCGCCACGTTGTGCTATCATAGGGGGTAATGCCCTATGATAGCACAACAACAAAAATGGTGACTCAAATTAATTTGAGGCAAAAATTTTTTTTAGGCCAAAAATTGTTGATTTGTGAAGCTCCTGTATGAATAATATTTTCTCTATGCCGTGAAACAAAAAAAATGAAATGAAATGAAAATGAAATGAATATACTTTATTGCACACCAGGAATTACAATTTAGAAAATAAGAAGATACAGATTAAGGTACAATTGGCGGTCTTATTACTAAAAGTAATTTCTTTTTTAATCGTTTAAAATCGTTTTTTAAACCTCCATATAATGATGTAATCTATAAGGTTACTTTCAAAATACGCAATTAATTAAATATTACGCTTAGAGCTTTTCATTTACAACGTTTGCTCTACGACTTAAGAAAAATGCTCAATTTGAAAATTTTTCGAAAAAAATATATTTGTTCCCGTTCTTCAGCTTTTTAGTGGATTATGTTATCTGTAGAAGTGGTAATATAAAAAAAAATGTGTTAGAAACTATAAGCGTTTAACTTTGGAAGACCATCAATTGCTGAAATTATTTCACGAAACAGTTGCAGAGCGCGTAAAGTACAAACAAATCAAATCACTTTTTTTCACAAATATCAATGTCATATAGTTTATAAATGGTGGCCTTTAAATCGCTAAAACGGATCTCTTTCAGACAACTTTAAGATGGATCAGACTGAAAGAAGAATAATGTAGGAAGGTAATTATGATCTGAGGTAGGTATAAATTCCCATATCCGGACCCAATTCCCCTACAAATCCAAGTTTTCTACATATTTAAAGAAATAGTTCTTTTTTTTTACTTAACCTTATTGTGACCCACCGCGGCGCAAAGGCCTCCCCTTTTTTGTTTATGGCCACCTTCTGCGAGCCTGGAAAAAAGGTCCTGAGGTGGCCCCGCCATCTCCGCTTGGGTCCGCCACGTTTGCGATATAAAACGCATGGAACCCAGTCAGTGACGATATTTGCCCACCTGTCTGGTTCCAAACGCTTTACGTGGCCCGCTCAATTCCACTTCAGCGATGCTTCCATTGAATAAGTCTATTGCTTCTATTTGCACTTGTTTTTGCAAAAAGTATAAGGTTCTGAAGTGCACATGTATTTCTAAGCGCACTGGAACGATTCCTATGAAGAAAATACATTGCGTTGGAACTTGCTATTGATTTTAAATAGGTTTATTGCTTCCAAGTTGTTTTTCCAGCAAGAATTTTAAAGAAAAACTTACGGTGTGAGAAAAGATGAAACTTTTTCTGCATGGCAAAGCTCTGTTTAGTGTTATGCTAGAATGGAAAACCAATCGAATATTACATTAAACATCGGTCATGTTTCGCTGCACGCAGTGAACTGTTTTTTTTTAATTAAGGATTTAAAAAAAAATACTCCTACGTGTCCACCGCAAACATAGCTCTGTACAATGATTCTGACTGTACTTAATTAGTTTTATTTGTATTTACGCCTGCAGTTTATTAATATCATAATCAAGAAATTACTTGATAATTGATTTACTTTCTTTAAATGCTTTTGAACCACAGTTCTTCTATTTGTAACTGAACAGTAGATGTCTACATATAGATTTATTTAAAAAAAATATAGATCAATTATCTCTGGGGATTCTAAAATTACGAATATTGTACTTACCCCATACAAACAGTAAATCAAACGTGTCATCCTGTATTTTGAATTATTTGACAGTTGGGTGGCAACTGCCGAAAAATTCAAAATGGAAGATGACTGACGCATTTTAATCACTTTGTGCAGTTGAATGTAGAGTAGCGACAGCCCCCATTTACTTACCTACATTTTTGTGTAGAATAAAGCGATCCCTTCACTAAGAACAATGCGCTTGTCTGTGTGCGTGTGGGTCGGTTGCTCAGCGCCTTAAACCCCGAAATCCGCACCAAATTAGCGCGGGAGCCCCCAGCCGCCTCCGGGAGCGCGGGATCAGTAACTTTAATTGCCTCCGCCATTAACCCTTCGAGATAACCCGTCGATTCTTTAAAGTTCGCCGATCGCCCGCCGCCACCCGGAGACAATCTACGCCAATTATCTCCGGCTTACAACTACACTGTCTAACTCCGCGCCTTGACGAAAGGCAGAAGGCCCACTGTCCTTTCCTCATCATCGTTATCGAAATCAACCCTTGTATGTCCCCACTTCTGGGGCACGGGTCTCTTCCTGCATCGTAGGAATGTTAGGCCATACTCCACCACGGTGGCCAAGTCCGAGTTGGTGGAGGATTGTAACACAGTGACGGGACTTACGGTCAGAAGGTATCAAGCCGCCCATAATGCCTTCAGAAGCCATGTCAGCATGGCTTAACGATTGCCATTATATGACAGCCGGCACCAACGGCTTAACGTGCCTTGCGAAGCACGGAAGCGCTCAAAAAAATGCCACAGCGGTAGTCACGTGGTAAAGGGCCTGTGGCGCAGCGGTAGCGTATCTGCCTACCATGCGAGAGGTTCGAACCCCGGCTAGGACAGCAAAAAAAACCCAGGTCTTGTTTACATGTTTGTGATGTCGCTGTTTCTGGTTTCCACGACACAGGGTATCCTAGTGTGGTGCCAGAAGCAATATATGTAAAAAAAATTTATATGTGTAGGACTTGAAAACACTGTGGTTATTTTGAAAACCGTAGGAAATTTGCTGATAAAGAATGAAATGGAAAGAAAAATTGTTTTGAAGTAGGTAAACTTACAGTATTATGGTGGTATTATTTCGTCAAAAGTGAAAAAACGCTCGTAGCCTAGTCGAACAGAGTAATTGGAATCAATCACTTAAGTTAAGCAACAACAGGCGCGGTCGGGTGCAGTATGGGTGACCGTCCCATGACTACCGCTAGTGGCATTTTTTCCGAGTGCAGCATTCGGCAGATACTGGATGCGGCAAGCTGAAGACAAGGCGCTATGGCGCTCATTAGGGCATGGCTATGTCCAGAAGTGGACTACCTGAAAGTGGACTGCCTGAAGAAGAAGAAGATGGAAATAAATATAGAAAATGGTGTAAAGATTTTTCCACGATCTAGATGTCTTAATGTTAATTATTCCATCTCGATCAAGATCGATTCGATCGATAGATCGAAGCATTAACTGTTAATTTACTACCCTCAGCAAAATAATGCTTTCAAGATGACGCTTGTCACCTAAGTCTTCCGGGACCACCGTACTTGCAAAAGTGCCAAAACGTCAGAAAATTGTAAAATGTATATCCGTGAAAATACAGTTTCAATTATGTCTAGTGCTCGTGTTAACATTAGAAAATACTATAGCAAGTGAATGCGTTCTATGGAAGTTATTATTATTTCTTTATACCAATTCCTTTTACAATTGTCTTTGTACGGCCACGAAAGTTTTGAAAAATGTAACAACATTATTTTTCTAGCATTTTCTACGCGCTCTCAAAGAACACACGGAGTGGAATATTTCCAAAGGAGCATTGCAACCACTTCAAAAGGGACTGCTGTGTTCGCCCAGAGCGGTCGATCTCGTGGCGAACAATACAGTGAATGGTGGCGACACAAACCACTCACAACGGGATTACGTTTGAAGAGCGTTCCACTACTCCACTTCCTGACCCAATTGCACTTGCGTGTGAGAACACAAACGTCTTTCCTCATAAGATGTTGACATAGGCGTTTCTAATGGTGCGTTGGATCATTGGATGTAACAAACACCTCGTGGCTTGAAAGCTCACTACAGTGTGATGCAGAACGTACGTACCTTCGGTGACAGAAGGACAACGTACAAAAGATCGTAAAAAATATATTTAACATCTGTAAAATATATGGCAATATTCATATATTTCAAAACCTATTTAGAGGCTAAAAATTTCACCCATGCCGGGATTCGAACCCGCAACCTCTGGCTATCCGTGCCAGCGCTTTACCAATTGAGCCAATGGGCGACTCACCGGCATCAGTGAAATTTCGAACCTCTTTACACTATTCTCTGTATTACGTACAGGCAGCGACATCTGGCTTAAGCAAATTGCATCACTTACAGCCCCGACTACCTACTTTGCAGTTAGGTTTTACATCGGAACGATATCACTGTACCCACATGATTATACTATTTTTATTTTTAATGCACTAACCCGTGCTAAGGACTAATTTAAAACCTATTAGTGTAAAGACTTTCGAAATTTCACTGATGCCGGTCAGTCGCTCATTGGCTCAATTGGTAGAGCGCTGGCACGGATAGCCAGAGGTTGCGGGTTCGAATCCCGTCAAGGGTGAAATTTTTAGCCTCTAAATAGGTTTTTAAATTTGTCCTTAGCACGGGTTAGTGCATTAAAAATAAAAATAGTATAATATTCATACATGTATTGGCCGTATTTCATACAGAAAATAATTAGTATAAAGTCGAATAATAGAGATTCCTCGATATTAGAGTTTGGGGCCTACTAAGTTCAACCTGTGACGTCAGTAGGTGCAACCTTGACAACATTACATGCAACACAGTTACTTGTCCTGAACACCTTGTGATATGGGTACCAAACAAATCCTACTGATATAAAAGTTTGTGAAGACCGAGGCAGACTCAGTTGTCTGAGGTATTCACATACCTCGGCACTTGAAATTGCCAATCACCGGTTGTTTCGCGTGGAAATTATGCTCAGACTCTCTTTGATAAACCTCTCTGCAGTGTAGCGGACATAAGCTAAAAAAATCTAAGTATACTACGGTGCGAGTCACGCATTTCGTAGTTTTTTTTTAATTCATGGACATTTATTACACAGATCTCGTTAGCATTATACTAAGAACAACTAAATTACTTGTGTTATAGGTGCTAACTCGACGATAGATTTAATACAATAAATAACATACAAGACCCGAGACAAACTAGAAAAGTTCGTATCCTAGTTTGACCCGGCCGGGATCGAAGCCGAGACCTTCGGTCTTGGCAGCGCCACCGAGGCCGTCGTCGTTTGTGTCAAAATGTCAGAACAATTAATATAGATAGAAAACACTTTATCGTACATAAAAAATGAAATTTCTCACATATTTCTTAACCTAAGAGTAAAGACGGCGGCTTTATCACTAATCACCAGTACTGGAATGACACGACTTTTGGCATTTGACTGGGATTATTCTACCTACTCTGGTGGTCCACTCACCATCTGTAGGTATTTATAGTGCGCCTATTCCGATCAATGATTGTTTAATTTCGATTTTGGTATAATGGACGGCCTCGGTGGCGCAGCGGTTTGGCACGATGACTGTAAAACCGAAGGTTCGATCCCCGGCCCGGTCAAACTAGGAAACGAACTTTTCTAGTTTGTCTCGGGTCTTGGATGTTATCTATGTATTTATTGTATCAATTAATCGTCGAGTTAGCACCTATAACACAAGTCATTTAGTTTTACTTAGTATAGGGCTAACGGGATCTGTGTAATATGTCCATGAATAATTATTATTTATTATTATTTACTAGCGTATGAAAGAGCACCTTTTGTAACTACTCAATTGGTGATAGATCAGTGTATGGGATCCGTTTTCCTAATTGCCGCTGTTTCCTTGATAGATTACCGTCTTAGTGTACTCGGTATGCGAGTTTGCACTCAGGCGTAAGTTTTTACGACTGCAAACTTTATGCATTATTCAGACAATGTTGCTTGCGCGTAATATCTTATTCTATTAGCTAACAAGTTAGTATATTCAGCGTCTTGCAATACGGAGTGGAATCTTAACATCTCCACTTAGCGGGTGTCATAAAGGGGTGTAAATCAGGCGGCTCTTAGCGTGCGACGATAGAGGTCAGTTTCGCTCGGCGCAGGTGCTCGTGTGTTGTACATAGTTGCATTATCACTGCACCTGCCAACTGGTGTTGCCAGATCTCTCTCTTTTCACGAAATTTAGGTTTTTCAGTCCCTTAAGAAAAAATCCCCTGCCAACATAGGGACGAAAGTTGAAGTTAGCTCCGTCTAAAGTAAATACCCACTACGCTAGTTTGGCGTAGTGGGTGCTTAATTTTGACGAAACAAATTAGGCAAATTGGAGGCTGATCATGGATATATAAGCTTCAGTTTATATGTTTTCTCACACCAAAAATACAAGGTTCACAAAGAAAGGTAAGCATTCATAGATTTATAATAATTTTCCTCACATAAAATTCTATTTTTGTAACCATTATGTTACGTCCCACTCTCGCTTTTCGCCATTAGAGGGTATTTAGAAAATCTGATGTGGTAACACTCCTGTCAGCTAATGAGCCCGGCTACGGCTCGGCGGGCGGCGAAGGTATTTTTATATTATGAAATTAGTTGCGCGTTTGTCAACTTGGTTCGAAGGCACTGCATGAGGGAGTTAAGGCAGTTAGTATTAAGTGTTTCTTAAGTAGCTTCTCTAAGTTGATCGCTGTTCGTAGTAAATTTAGAGCTAAGCGATTATTGCTGTGTGGTGTCGGCCTAGAGAATAGCACCAACCCAAAATCTTCCCGCGGGTGTCGTAAAAGGCGACTAAGGGATACAATCCAGGGGGTGGGCAGCAGTGCCCCCTGCAGTACAATTCCAACTGCGATCCCCAACCCGCATGCACAGCGTGGGGATTATGGGCATTACCCCCCAATGATGGCACAACCTTGCGCTCATTGGGAGGGCTATGTCCAACAGTAGACTAATATAGCCTGAAGAAGAAAAAGATTAGATACAGCATATTGCAAAGAGGTCCGATGAAACTTTGTTTGTAGTCTATAAACCTCCTACTTCAGGGTGCAGGCCTTTTTATCAGAGAGACAGTGATCTAACTACCACGCGTGCCTGCCGCTGATTGGTCATTTCAAGCACTAAGGTATTTTAACACCTCAGACACTCAGGTTTCCTCCCGATGCTTTCCTTCACCATGAGCTTGTGTATTGCTACTATAGGAGGACGCCTATGCCCAAAAGTGGATACCCTACATGACCAATTGAATAAAAATAAATTACATGTTACTTAATAAAATTAATGAATTAAATGAATACTATACTATTTGAAAACCTATTTAGAGGTTAAAAATTTCACCCATGCCGGGATTCGAACCCGCAACCTCTGGCTATCCGTGCCATATACTATTTTTATTTTTAATGCACTAACCCGTGCTAAGGAACAAATTTAAAAACCTATTTGGAGGCTAAAAATTTCACCCATGCCGGGATTCAAACCCGCAACCCGCAAGCCAGAGGTTGCGGGTTCGAATCCCGGCATGGGTGAAATTTTTAGCCTCTAAATAGGTTTTTAAATGAATACTTTTAGTATTAGCTATTGCAACGAAATGAAATTAATTAATACTTACTTATCTAATGCTTAATTGATTATTTTAAATGAATGTATGCTGCTCATAAAAAAACTATTATTTAGTATTATAATGCATAAACATATTTAATGTCTAATTTATATTGTGTGAGGAAATAAACCCTTATTATTATTATTGCTACAATAAATTTATAAATGTACATAACTTCGAAAACAAAGTACATGGATCCGCACGGGGAACCGAACCATGGACCGCTGAAACATATATCGTCGAGGTGGACGACCTCGTTTGTGCAGCGGTTTGGCACTCTCTGTAATACCGAAGGTCTCGGCGATCCCGGTCGGGTCAAACTAGGAAACGAACTGTCCTAGTTTGTCTCGGGTCTTGGATTTTATCTATGTATTTATTGTATTAAATCTATCGTCGGGTTAGCACCTATAACACAAGTCATTTAGTAGTACTTAGTATAGGGCTAACGAGATCTGTGTAATATGTCCATGAATATTAATAATTTATTTATTTATTATTATTAATTCTACTTGTGGGCGTAAACTATAAGATGTATATCTTTTTACATTGTTAAGGATTCCTCTGTATACCTTCTAAGGTGTCTAAAGTGATAAATAATTAAGAATCTCAGGTGGAATATACTCCTAGGTTCTGTTTCCGAAGTATTTAATAAATAATGGTGAATATTTATTTTTATTTATTTATTTATTTATTTATTTATTTATTTATTTATTTATTTATTTATTTATTTATTTATTTATTTATTTATTTATTTATTTATTTATTTATTTATTTATTTATTTATTTATTTATTTATTTATTTATTTATTTATTTATTTATTTATTTATTTATTTATTTATTTATTTATTTATTTATTTATTTATTTATTTATTTATTTATTTATTTATTTATTTATTTATTTATTTATTTATTTATTTATTTATTTATTTATTTATTTATTTATTTATTTATTTATTTATTTATTTATTTATTTATTTATTTATTTATTTATTTATTTATTTATTTATTTATTTATTTATTTATTTATTTATTTATTTATTTATTTATTTATTTATTTATTTATTTATTTATTTATTTATTTATTTATTTATTTATTTATTTATTTATTTATTTATTTATTTATTTATTTATTTATTTATTTATTTATTTATTTATTTATTTATTTATTTATTTATTTATTTATTTATTTATTTATTTATTTATTTATTTATTTATTTATTTATTTATTTATTTATTTATTTATTTATTTATTTATTTATTTATTTATTTATTTATTTATTTATTTATTTATTTATTTATTTATTTATTTATTTATTTATTTATTTATTTATTTATTTATTTATTTATTTATTTATTTATTTATTTATTTATTTATTTATTTATTTATTTATTTATTTATTTATTTATTTATTTATTTATTTATTTATTTATTTATTTATTTATTTATTTATTTATTTATTTATTTATTTATTTATTTATTTATTTATTTATTTATTTATTTATTTATTTATTTATTTATTTATTTATTTATTTATTTATTTATTTATTTATTTATTTATTTATTTATTTATTTATTTATTTATTTATTTATTTATTTATTTATTTATTTATTTATTTATTTATTTATTTATTTATTTATTTATTTATTTATTTATTTATTTATTTATTTATTTATTTATTTATTTATTTATTTATTTATTTATTTATTTATTTATTTATTTATTTATTTATTTATTTATTTATTTATTTATTTATTTATTTATTTATTTATTTATTTATTTATTTATTTATTTATTTATTTATTTATTTATTTATTTATTTATTTATTTATTTATTTATTTATTTATTTATTTATTTATTTATTTATTTATTTATTTATTTATTTATTTATTTATTTATTTATTTATTTATTTATTTATTTATTTATTTATTTATTTATTTATTTATTTATTTATTTATTTATTTATTTATTTATTTATTTATTTATTTATTTATTTATTTATTTATTTATTTATTTATTTATTTATTTATTTATTTATTTATTTATTTATTTATTTATTTATTTATTTATTTATTTATTTATTTATTTATTTATTTATTTATTTATTTATTTATTTATTTATTTATTTATTTATTTATTTATTTATTTATTTATTTATTTATTTATTTATTTATTTATTTATTTATTTATTTATTTATTTATTTATTTATTTATTTATTTATTTATTTATTTATTTATTTATTTATTTATTTATTTATTTATTTATTTATTTATTTATTTATTTATTTATTATTATGAAATAACACAAATGTAAACCATAAATGCAGGCAGATGCTGGATGCGGCAAGCTGAAGACAGGGCGCTATGGCGCTCATTAGGGGAGGGCTATGTCCAGCAGTGGACTAGTATAGCCTGACGATGGACATAAATGTAAATAACTTTTATCATGAGACTTAGGCCAGTATTACAGAAGCGTACTCAAGCGCCAATCTCTACTTAAGACTAGTTTTGAGTATGGATTTAATTTTAGAACGTTACTTGAGTCGAGATTCATCAAGCGCGACTCAACTGAGTAATAGCTAATTCGAGAACGATACTTGGGTAGCAATCTCTACTTAAGTAAAGATCAAATCTCTATTTACTCAAGTGTGGTCGGAACCACGCTTGAGAGTCGATCGGCCAGTTATTATAATTGTCAATTTGGAATGTTTATTGCAAAATTCATATATTCGAAAACCTTGATTACTGTGACGAAATAGTTAATGACAGCAGCAGCCCCTTAGGCATTTAAGGGACGCTCAAGACCCCTACTGCATGGATTCTAATAAGTGTTTATGTGCAAAAACAATTACATTAATACTGGGGTGGTTTCATTGAATAAGTTTCACGCAAGACCCATATCCTGTACCTACTATGATAACCAGGCAAGGACATCACAAACATGAAAGTACACCGAGACTGTGGCCACTTGTACAAATATATAGGCCCACAGTGGGAATCGAACCCACAAGCTCGGTCTTGGTAACCAAGCGCCTTAGCGGCTAGGACAACATGACAGTCACAAAAGGAATAAATAAAATAATCAGTAAAACAATCTCAGCTTTTTTATTGCTCATAAAATTGGAAATAATTGAAACATTATTATTATCATATAAATCCGCTGTGTTGAAGTTGACTTTTTATCTTCCTCGAGGAGGATCCTCTTCACTGTGGTGAAGTTGAAGTTTTATGTTCAACGAGCATGTTCCTCTCCACTGTGGTGAAATTGAAGTTTTATGTTCAATGAGCAGGTTCCTCTTCACTGCGGTGAAGTTAAAGTTTTATGTTCAACGAGCAGGTTCCTCTTCACTGTGGTGAAGTTGAAGTTTTATGTTTAAAGAGCAGGTTCCTCTCCACTGCAGTGAAGTTGAAGTTTTATGTTTAACGAGCAGGTTCCTCTTCACTGCGGTGAAGTTAAAGTTTTATGTTCAACAAGCAGGTTCCTCTTCACTGTGGTGAAGTTGAAGTTTTATGTTTACCGAGCAGGTTCCTCTCCACAGCGGTGAGGTTGAAGTTTTATGTTCAACAAGCAGGTTCCTCTCCACTGCGGAGAAGTTGAAGTTTTATGTTCAACGAGCAGGTTCCTCTTCACTGCGGTAAAGTTGAAGTTTTATGTTCAACGAGCAGGTTCCTCTTCACTGCGGTGAGGTTGAAGTTTTATGTTCAACAAGCAGGTTCCTCTCCACTGCGGAGAAGTTGAAGTTTTATGTTCAACGAGCAGGTTCCTCTTCACTGCGGTAAAGTTGAAGTTTTATGTTCAACGAGCAGGTTCCTCTTCACTGCAGTGAAGTTGAAGTTTTATGTTCACTGAGCAGGTTCCTCTCTACTGCGGTGAAGTTGAAGTTTTATGTTCAACAAGCAGGTTCCTCTCCGCTGCGATGAAGTTGAAGTTTTATGTCCAATGAGCAGGTTCCTCTGCACTGCAGTGAAGTTGAAGTTTTATGTCCAATGAGCAGGTTCCTCTGCACTGCGGTGAAGTTGAAGTTTTCATGAGCAGGTTCCTCTCCACCGCGATGAAGTTGAGTTTTTGTCTTCTACGTGGAGGACCCTCTCCACTGCAGTGAAGTTAACTTTTTATGTTCCACAAGGAGGATTCTTTCCACTATGGTGAAGTTCCTTGTTCTCATTTTTTCACATCTCGTTTCAAAACCACACCGACTATGTATTTAGTAAACATATTAGCATAAATAAGTAGACAGACGTCAAGAGAATTAGTTTATCGACATTTCTTACGTTCCGTTCTGTACTCAAAGCGAATAAATAAACAAGAAGCGTGAACGTTTTGCTTTCTTTAAATATACGGTTCATTACAAACTAATAACTAAATAAAGAAACTTTGAACATTTTATTTACGAATACGTAAACATTATTTTAGTTTCCTCTGTATATTTGACATAATTCACTAAGTTTCATCGTCACGTTTTTGTAACATGCGTAAAACGGAATAAAAATCTACACTTGTATTTTTCTTGTCATAGAAAACAAACTTTGATCATAGACAATCTGATTGCAGATCTGAATCTCTACTTAAGCAGTGATTGGCTGATCTCTACTCAAGAACTGTTTGAAAATAAAGGGAGTGCTTGAGCATCGATTCAGCGCTCAAGTAATGATTGGGCGATCTGAGATCAATCTGTGCTTGAGCATCGTTCTGTAATACCGGCCTAACTCTGAAACCGTCAAAAAATTTGAGAGTGGGGAAGTCTAGCTTATTCGGGTGTAAATACGAAAAACGCTTGTGTTTGCGCTAACGTGTTAAAAGTTTTACTTAGTAAAAGTATATACTTTTTTTTAATGCACTAACCCGTGCCAAGGACAATTTTAAATACCTGTGTAGTGACTAAAAAAACCACCCATGCCGGGACTCGAACCCGCGACCTCTGGCTAACCGTATCAGCGCTCTTCCAACTGATCTAATGGGTGGAAGTTTGAGCCTATAAATAGATTTTCCTTAGCACGGGTTAGTGCATTTAAAAAAGGAATATGATCATGTAGGTACAGCGATATCAATCCGATGTAAAACTTAACTGCAAAGTAGGTACTCGGGGCTGCAAGTGATGCAAATTATTTCAGCCAGATGTCGCTGCCTGTACGTAAATGTTGTAAAGAGGTCCGAAATTTCACTGACGCAGGCGAGTCGCCCATTAGCTCAGTTGGGAGAGCGCTGGCACGGTTATCCAGAGGTCGCGGGTTTGAGTCCCGGCATGAATGGAATTTTTAGCCTCTAAATAGGTTTTTAGTAAAAGTTATTCGTGCATTTCCATACAAAATATCGTCTGAAGATGCTTTTCTTCATCAAATATTTTGCCCACCTTTCCTACGTAGCACAACGTCCATAAACGGTATATACGCGTTGTGACCTATTCAAATGCATTAATAAATTTCTATTGCGTTAATAAACGTTTTCGAGTTTTCCTTAAATAAGGTTTAGTTTTAATATAAATCTTTATTTGGCACTACAAAGTATGACCTTTATAAAGTACGTGTAAGGTTTCAGTGTGGTTGTGTCGCGCTTAGCATACCGTCACTCACAATGAAGCAGTAGGAATGTATAATTTCTCCTGAATGACGCACAGCTATAGTAGGCTTAGAGGTGACCGGGGGGGCGAGTCCCTAAAATGCATAGTTGTTCAATATAACCATATTAGTCCGGTTATGCCCAGCGTGGGGATTATGGGCATTACCCCCCAATGATGGCACAACCTTGCGCTATGGCGCTCATTAGGGGAGGGCTATGTCCAGCAGTGGACTAATATAGCCTGAAGAAGAAGAAGCCCGGTAATTGTCGTTTCATTCACACTCAGTAATCTAGTAACCAATCGCATTGAAATGGTACCCGTGTTACTTAACTTGGCGCCTTGCGCGATTCTATCTTCTTCGCGAGAGGTGCCTATTTAATTTGCGCGGGTTATACCCCTGGAATGTCATTTTACTGCTATTGCTTTGTAGACTACCAAGTTGAGGCAAATAACAATCAATATCGATGTATAGTATCAGGCGTTACTTTGCGGAAATCCATAATAGCATTAAAAAGTGAAGATTACTTTGCAAAATTCCGCCAAAAATTTATTTTTCATTTTGGCGGAATTTAGCAAAGTATTCTTCACTTTTTAATGTAATCAATATCGTGATATTTGAGAAACTATGTACGTATTAAGCTCTAGGGTCTAATGTCCCGCCCATCTACACTTAAGTTTTGTGGTTCGTGGCCCCACGTCGTCCACTTTAGTCCATTAAACACAGACGAAATTTTCGTAACTACATCTATCTTCTTCAGGCTATATTAGTCCACTGCTGGACACAGCCCTCCCCTAATGAGCGCCATAGCACAAGGTTGTGCCATCATTGGGGGGTAATGCCCATAATCCCCAAGCTGGGCATGCGGGTTGGGGATCGCAGATTGGTGGAATTGTACTGCAGGGGGCGCTGCTGCCCAACCCCCGGCTTGTGTCCCTTAGTCGCCTTTTACGACACCCGCGGGAAGAATTTGGGTTGGTGCTATTCTCCAGGCCGACACCACACGGCATCTATACAACTTTACATTGTACAAATAAAGTTCTTCATGATTATTCATATCGTAGTGATGTCTCACATCAACTCTTCTGAAGTAAAAATCTGCTGTAATCCGTGAGGGGCGCGCGGCGCGGGGCCGGGCGGGGAGTAATTTGTGGGACGCGGAGCATTCGTCACCAATTACGTCCCATTTCTGGCACTCGCCGCAAACCACTAAGAAGCAAGCTGGATACGCGGTTTAAAAAATTATTAGATATTTAAATACGCTATATATTTAAATTTTCACAAAGAAAAGACACGGACACAAAACAAAAACTTTTAGTTTACCCAGTGTATGTAATAAATGACTCCTTTAATATATTGTTTACCCCTTCCACTGTCCACATCATCATGGGTTAGCTGGAAGAAAATACTATCTAGTATTAGGTAAGCTTGCCTTTGTACAAATTTGTATTAATGCAATAAAGAATTTTCATTCATTCATTCATTCAAAAACTAGCATTTTTAAGACTCGTTGTGTCTCTCTTAACGTTTTTTTTTCAGTATATGCCTTAACGAATAAAAAGTGGCGCATACAATGTACATAAAACCATTCACCGTTGTTTGTACTGCAAAAAATAGTTTACCACTATACATTTGTTAAGACGCCTACCGCAAAAATCGTGGAGGACAACAATTTACATAATTACACTATTTTTATTTTTAATGCACTAACCCGTGCTAAGGAACAAATTTAAAAACCTATTTAGAGGCTAAAAATTTGTTCCTTAGCACGGGTTAGTGCATTAAAAATAAAAATAGTGTAATCATGTGGGTACAGTGATATCGTTCCGATGTTAAACCTAACTGCAAAGTAGGTGGTCGGGGCTGTAAGTAATGCAATTTGCTTAAGTCAGATGTCGCTGCCTGTACGTAATACAGAGAATATTGTAAAGAGGTTCGAAATTTCACTGATGCCGTGAGTCGCCCATTGGCTCAATTGGTAGAGCGCTGGCACGGATAGCCAGAGGTTGCGGGTTCGAATCCCAGCATGGGTGAAATTTTTAGCCTCTAAATAGGTTTTTAAATTTACATAATTTTAAAAACCTATAAGAATATTACAAAATTGGATTTTCCTTAAAAGCTAGACGTTGGACCTCACACTAAGCAGAGCCTGTATCGTGAGGGCCAAAATTACGATTTCTAATTCAGCATATTTCCCAATGTTGATAATCGATTACTAAAATCCTCATAAAATTTTTATGTAATACAGAAAATAATTACAAATTACAGACAAAAAACAGAAACAGTTAAAACTAGATATGATAGGTATTTACAGGAGATAGTAGGTGTGTGTACCTCCTACTATCTCACTGTGTGGGTGTGTAATATGTGTGTGAAAGGGTACGTGAATTGTGAGTAGAGTGACCTAGAGTGTGTGTGTGTGTGTGTGTGTGTCTGTCTGTCTGTCTGTGTGACGAGTATATCGTTACAAATTGTTTTCAGTTTTATTCGCAATAACAACAAAATGACATGCACAGCTTAAACTTAGTGTACTTACATTATTTCTTAATTTTAAGACTAGTAGAAGATTTTCCGTGAAGTCATACGTGAGGCTTTGCAAATATTTATTAAGCTCTTTTTTACAGGCAAAATGGTTCAGTAAACTTATATGTCGCGATTTATTGATTTTATTATATAGGTAACCTCCCAGAAAGCACACAAACCCTTGAGCAAAAGAAGTTCTACACCTCTTCACCTCAAATACTTTGTCCGAGCGACGCTTTCCAGATTTGTGTCTATCCGGATTATAGAGCTTATGTTGTCTCAGAACAATGTTGGCAATGAATAGTTGTCTGACTGAGAGTACATTAGCTTTTTCATAAAGCAGTGAAGACGAAAATCGAAACGGGAGTGAAAGGCTCACCTTCAGGACAGCCCTTTGGGCTCAATCGAGTGGCAATAAGTGCGTTTTTGACGCCCCGCCCCAGACGTTTATGCAGTTATGATATTAAAGATTGACAGAGACCATAATAAATCATTTTCATGACATTCGAGTCTGTAGCATGGCGAACATTTCTGAAAATGGCCATAAGTTTACGGACTATGTTTGTGAGAAGTTTGATGTGTGGCTCAAAGGTCAATTGACTATCCAAAACAATACCCAGATATCTTATGGTCTCTGTTCTATCTAGCTTGAGACACGTGCAAGAGCCTAACGTTGCCAAAGTCTCCGAGGAATTATGACAAGCTATTTTGTGTCCTATTAAGTTAGATTCCTCCGTAGTTGGTTGTGATTTCTTACGAATTTAAAATGTTAGGTACTTTGTTTTGTCTCTGTTAAGGGTAAGAATGTTACGACTGAGCCAAGCGGAGGCCATATTAAAGCCTGTCTGGGCGAGAAGGAATGTGCTTTCCCAGGATTTGTCCGCGAATGCAACTATCTTCCCATTATGGACGTTAAGATTGCAGAGTTCGTTGACATACACCAAAAAAAGGGTTGGCCCCAAAATACTTCCTGCGGGACGCCAACGTAATAGGCAGGGAGTCGCTGATATTTTGGCCAATTTTGACACACTGCGATCGGTCTGACCAATAATCTTTTAAAAGTTGTAGTTGAAGACCTCTGATACCAAGAGCTTCTAGCTTCTGCAAAAGTAGTGGGATCGACACAGTATCAAAAGCCTTTGCTAGATCCAGGAAGATCGCTAGACACTTATCACCTACATCAAGGCCCTCCACTATATATTCTGTTAGATTAGATACGGCATCAGCAGTGGATCTATTTTTACGGAAGCCGTACTGATTATCTGACAACAAATTTGCAGATTCTAGGAAACCAACGAGTCTGTTATTTATTACTCTCTCCATGATTTTCGATAACGTGGGTAGGATTGATATTGGCCGATAATTGCTTACGGACTTTTTACTGCCACTTTTGTAAATAGGGGAGATGATAGATTTTTTGAAAACGCTAGGGAAGCGGCCAGTGTTAATGGAAAGGTTACAGATATGAACCAACACCCCGGCTAGCATTTCCTTATTGTCTTTTAAGATTTTTGTAGATATATTGTCCCAGCCAGTTGAGGAGTTTGATCTTAGTCTTTCTACTTCATCGTCTAAATCATGCAAATGATTTAGACGATGAAGTAGAAGTAGTAGGGAAACTTCTAGATATGGGCGTTTGATTCAGGGATTGTAAATTTTGTGCCAGGGATTTACCTACATTTGCGAAGTAGTGATTTACAGTGTTAACCGCTTCTTTTGGAGAGCGTGAAATAGCTAACAAATCTTGAGATACAACTTTTTTAGTCTTAAAATGTGTGATATCATTGATGACCTTCCATGTTTCTTTCACACTGGTAGAACTTGCCCTTTCCAGCTCTACGCGTTCATATTGAAATTTCAGTTTTCTTATAAGAGAATTACAGAAATTACGGTACCTGTTGTATATTAGGCGTATTCTGTGACTTGTCGAAAGCATTTGATTGCGTTGACCATAAAACACTTCTTTTAAAATTAAAGCACTATGGTATAAACGGGAATAGCCTAAAACTTATAACATCATATTTAGAAGGGAGAGTTCAAAGAGCTGATATAAATAGAACTAAATCTTCAGGGTCAGAGGTCAGGATAGGAGTGCCACAGGGATCGATTTTGGGGCCGTTCCTCTTCCTCGTATATGTAAATGATTTGCCGTTCATGGTTCAAAATATGTCAGAGATAGTATTATTTGCAGATGACACGTCACTTATTTTTAAAATTAAGAGACAAGAAAATGACCTTGACAATACAAATAATGCTCTCTCTCGGGTACTAAATTGGTTTACTTCTAATAACTTATTGTTAAATTCAAAAAAGACGAAATGTATAAAGTTCACTCTTCCAAATGTCAAAACGGTAGACAGCAATGTTTTACTGGGGAATGACAAATTAGACCTTGTGAATGAAACTGTATTTCTAGGTATCACAATTGATGCAAAGCTTCAATGGGGTCCTCATATAGAAAAATTAGCAAATAGGCTTAGTTCAGCAGCATATGCAGTCAAAAGAATTAGGGAACTAACTGACGTCGCAACTGCTAGGCTTGTTTATTTTAGTTACTTCCATAGTCTTATGTCCTATGGCATATTGCTGTGGGGACGGGCAGCAGACATTGAGACCATCTTCGTCTTGCAGAAGAGAGCGATCAGATTCATTTATAGGCTGGGTAGTAGAGATTCGTTAAGAGATTTCTTTAAAGAAACTAACATCCTGACAGTTGCCAGTCAGTATATATATGAAAACATTATGTACGTTAGGAAAAATATCAGTAACTTTAAAACTTTAGGTAGCCAACACAATGTAAATACTAGAAATAAACATAAACTTTTGTTCCCACTATTTAGGCTGGCAAAGGTTAATACATCCTTCATGGGGCATTGTATACGCTTCTATAATAAAATCCCTGAAGATATATTAAGCTTGCCTGAATCGCGGTTCAAAAAATATGTTAAGCACACTTTGTGCCAAAAGGGCTACTATAAGATAAAGGATTATTTAGATGACAATGAGGTCTGGAATGAAAGCCAGTACAATGTATGAGTTCTATGTTTATAATGTAAACTATGTTAATTAAGGACTTTTGAAAAGACTAAGTTAGGAGTTTTTTTTGTCCATTTTTTCTCCTAAATGATCTAGATTTTGAAATGGACACCTAGTTTGAATTGTAACGTTCATTAAGCCGCAGTTTCTGTGCTACTTTGAATAAAACCTTTTCATTTTATTTCATTTCATTTCATTATTATGTTAGTTATAGCATTATTAGGGTTTCTCTTGACATTTTTATGCATTTTGTCTCTGTTATTGATACATCTCAGTATACCGGGAGTGATCCAGGGTTTGATTGGAATTTCATGCCTAGGCAGCTTAAGTTGAGATGTATTATCCGCAATAATAGTAGATAACGTTTCCACAAGGCGTTCCGCAGCCTCATCATAGTTAGAGCTATCGAGAACGGGTTGAACGGTTTACACACTCTATTGCATTTTTTATGTTTGCATGTTCTGTCTTAATTCTAAACCGTTGAAAAGCAATTTTTCGTCGTTTTATATCTAGTGATAGAATGAGAGAGTAGTGATCAGTCACTGTACTTTCCACTACCAGAGTAGTTGAAGGCACGGAAGATCTCAGAAGGACGTGATCGAGACAATTGTTTTGCCTGGTTGGGAAGATGTGCGATGGTAGAATACCATGTGATGCCAAAAGATTCAAATACTCAAGTGCGTTGCGATTTAAAGTATTGTGCTTAGTATCAATGTTCATGTCGCCCATTATGGCGACATTTTTATGTTTATTCAGTGATATCAGGAGTTTGTCCAGAGAGCTCAGAAATGGATCAGTATTTTGAAAAGACGGTGATCTGTATATTGAGACCAATACCAGTTAGTTATGAATTGTTGTAACTATGCAGTTAGCTTCATCAGAATCAGGCTCATAACATTCAAATTTGATATAATTTTTTATGTATATGACTACTCCATCATTTTGATTTTTGTAGTTGCTTGTTTGGGTAGATGTAAAGTTTTCTATTTGTGGTATTCTAAAGTTTGTGGGAGAAGACAACCAGCACTCCGTAAAGATTATAATGTCTGGGTCCATTTTAATTTGTATTAGGAAAGCAAAAAAGCCAGAGATGTTATAGGAAATACTTCTTATATTTTGTGTGATAATATTGATATTTTTGTCGTTACTAGTGAATATGTTTACGGATTCTGGGTCGCATGTAAAAGCGCTATACATATCATCAAGATTATTTATAGTGCACATGTTGTCATTCATTTGACAGGATGGCTTCGAGATGACAAGCTGATTTATACGATATACGCATGTGGTGAGAATTTTTATTATATAGGCAGAATGTGTGTCGGTGATAGTGTGGGTGAGGGTGTGAGCGTGTCAAGGGGTGTTTAAGTCGGGGTGAGAGCTCCATATGATAAACAAAGACTGATTGTACATAATGATTAGGCAGGTCAGTTTGCAGGAAAGGTAGTACTAGTGCACAGAGCAAAACCCATGTGTTGGTCAAGGTCCTCCGATGTCCGAATTTGGATGGAGGGTTTTTTGTCTGCTTTTCTAGTAAGTATTTGGCCGTTTTGAATTCAACAATATTTGAAGCCGTATTGGTTCGCACGAAGTCTTGCCTCACGAAATAAATGCCGGTTGTATTTGATGAGAGCCTTTCATTGATGTACATTCGACTTTCCGATCCTTGAAAGATGTCTTTAGCGTTAATATTGCGCCTAGCCTTGGCACCTTTAAGAATTTCATCTTTTTTCGCTCGTCTCATGAGTCTAACCGCTACTGGCCTAGGAAACTTTCCACCAGCAGTACCGTTAGTAGATACCGATCGATGACGAAGGCCAACTCGGGCAACCCAATCCACCTCAACATCAGACAGCTCGACACCAATCTTAGTCGCTGTCAACAGAACTAGATGGCTTAGATTTTCGTTTGTATCTTCTGGTATGCCCAAGGTTTCAATCTCGTTCTTAAGCGATGCTTGCTCTTGCATACATAATTCTTACTTCATTTTGGAAACCGTTTCTAAAAGGCATGCAATTTGTTTGTCTTTCAGTGCGTTTTCTTTTTCATACTCAGTTGAGCGAACATTTTGCTGAGAGAGTGTGGTCGAAACCACCAAAAACTGTTCCTTCAGATCAGACAAATCCTGTCTCAGCATCCTGCCTGAGAATCCATTAGCTCAGTTGAGAGCGCTGGCACGGTAAGCCAGAGGTCGCGGGTTCGAGTCCCGGCATGGGTGGAATTTTTAGCCCGTAAATAGGTTTTTAAAATTGTCCTTAGCACGGGTGTTAATGCACTAGCATTAAAAAAAAAAATACGTAATTTTCTCTCGCCGTCTATATCGTGTGAGCGAGAAGCAAATAGTTACTCACGCCCTTTCTTGAATAAATAAATAAATCAATGATTAGTTTATTTTCATCATCATCATTTCAGCCTACTGCAGTCCACTGCTGGACATAAGCCTCCCCCAGGGTGCGCCACAAGACCCGATCTCTCGTTTTTGCCATCCAGTCACCACCAGCCACCTTTATTTTGCCACAAACAAAATATGCTTACATAACAATAATTATAAAATAAAGTGTTCGTGTAACTATGATACTATTTCAGCGTTTGCTGTTTCTATTCGAAACAGCGCTGATTTTCAAATAGCACCTCCACACCAAATGAAAAATAACGTGTCATGCAGGTAAAAATAAATAAAATCATAAAAAGCCTTTTATTGTTCTTCCAAGAGACGTTATACATAATTTACAAAAAAAAATTGTTTATATATTTTTTTTTGCATGCAAGTAAATGAATTCATAATTTGATTCTACATGCAATGAATATAACAAAGTCAATATATTTATCTATCTATTTACAATTAATCCGAATCCGATTCGGTCATGCAGGTAGTAGTATATATTTATATAATAAATACATGCAATAAATATATTTATATAATAAATATATACATTTGTTCCAATTTGTGAATATTAATTAAATAAACCGTGTAATGCCGCATCCACGCCGCATTCGCAGCCCTATAACGGTACGCACTTAATTTGACGATTCCGCGACAAAACTTAAACAAAGGAGTCCTCCTTCCAGATGCCTCATTAAGCCCGACTCAAACAGCCAACTCCAGCTACAGGGTGCGTCACACTCAAAAATAAAACTCACCTTTTAATTGAAACCCCTCAAATGTCCATTCGACCATTCCAACTCAAGCCAAGTCGGGGTACCACAACTTTTTTCTGCGTCATTCAGCTTGTAACTCAAAATAACTTTGACTTTTCAAAACAGGTGACATTTTCGGAATTGAAAGCCCATTCTGACCTCGAGGTAAATACGAGTTCTTACAATGGGCAAGTTTCACAAACAACTTGTTTTGTTCTCGTTAGAGAGAATATGAATGATAGAAAATAATCGTGGCATAAACCTGTAGGTATAGCTAATACTTTACAGTATTAGCGCTTTTCTATACCTAATACTTTTCAGTATTAGCGCTTCTCTACAGCTCATAATTTTCAGTATTTGCGCTTCTCCATAGCTAATACTTTTCAGTATTACCGCTTCTCTATGGCTAATACTTTTCAATATTAGCGCTTCTCTATGGCCAATACTTTTCAGTATTAGCGCTTCCCTATAGCAGCTAATACTAACAAATGCGCTAAAATCACATTTACAAGACGCAGAAATTTCGTTCGTCATAATTAACACTAAAGTCAACGAGGTTACTAGCATCCGCGATTTAGGCATAACATTGGACACTAAAATTTCTTTCTCAGAACACCTTGAAGTGATTTGCATAAAAGTCTACAAACATCTAGGATTTGTGATGAGAACTTGCAAACCATTCACCAGCACCTCAGCTGTAAAGGCGGTCTACTTTGCCTATGTTCGGAGTATCCTTGAGTATGGTATTTGTGTCTGGGCTCCTCAGTACGATATATACAAAGATAAAATAGAGCAAATACAGAAAAAAAACACAAAACATTTGAACTACATGTAGGTGACTCGCTATATTTAACCTTATATTTAGTTTATTGTTGTAATTTATTTATGCTGTACATAACATTTATTATAATTATTTTCTTACTTATTTACGTATTCTATTTACTCACACTAATACATTCATTACTCTCATACATCACTCTTTTGTACTTTCATCATACAAAACTAAATATTATTAATTTAGCAAGCGAACCCGCGCGCGATCATCTGTATGGCTGGTCCTATTGTTCGTCGTTGACGTCACTATGAGCAGCCGCCCAGCCTCGCTGCGCGCGCGCCGCCCGCCAGTCGGAATCTAACCTCAGACGCGAAGCCTGTGTCGGTTTTACGCTTGCGCTCCACTCGCTACCGCTCGCGATCTATTTATTTTGCTTGTACTGCTTTCTCTTTGAACTTTACTTCCTTTCTTGTGATTATTACCATCTGTGTCTACGCTATCCGCATCGTTCTGTATATAAAGGATAGGTCTATGTGGCCAAATAAACAGTAAACAAGTAAACAGTGATTTATCGTGTTATTTGCTAACATCAACACTCAGCCACCTACATAGCTACCTATACTACAGGCATAGGATGAGACTGGACTACAAAGAATCCTGCAGATGTCATCGCATTCTGCCGCTCCAAGAGCGCAGAATTTTACTGGACGTGCTCCTTCTACATGATATATGTTCTGGTAGACTAGATAGCCCAGAACCACTGGCCCGTTTTAAGTTAAATGTGCCCAGTAAACGCACCAGACACACAAAAACAAAACCACTTCACGCGCCATACTCTAGTACAAACTACGGACAACATGCGGTAATTTCTAGACTTGTTAATACCTATAGTTCACGTTTCGCTGAAATTAACTTATTCTCATATAGCAAAGCCTCCTTCAAACATCAGGCTCTACAGGTGCTACTCAAGTAATCACACACACACACGCACATACACCCTCTCACGCACACACACACACACACGTACACACACACACCCCTCCCTTTCCTCGCCCCGTCCACTTCCCAATTCCATTAAATTAAAACATATTAATATTTAATTTGCTCCACTGCTTGATATTGTATAGTAATATTTACAAGTGAAATCTATTTTTGGCCTTATTGTTACAATAATTGTTTGCAATTATTTTTTTTGTTATTTTGTGCTGTTGGATTTCCAAATAATAATACTTTTCAGTATTAGCGCTTCTCTATATCTAATACTTTTCAGTATTAGCGCCTCTGTAGAAGCGTTCATGGCCTAGTGGAACCAAGTGATTGGAATCAATCACTAATATAATAATATTGGCCTTTTTGCATCTACTTAATGAGATGATTTATACATGTTAAGCAAAAAGCAAAAACAGGTGCGGGATGGGTGACCATCCCGTGACGACCGCTAGTGGCATTTTTTGCGAGCGTCCGTGCTTCGCAAGTCACCGAGTTATTTCCGACCTGTTACAAATTTTCAATTTTATAGCACCAAGTTCAATATTACTCCAACTTAATAACTTCCCTGTCCACATAAAAGTCTATTCCAATTTTACACGTCCACAGTTAGATACCTACTTGTATGTCCAAAGATGTATTGGACATGAGTCTAATGTGATTTATATCCAATACATTCCTCTGAGCCGCATACCTACGACTCTTGGACAGGGAAGTTGTTAAGTTCAAGCCAGAATCCCTATTACATAATTGATGTTTCAGAACTTCTCGTACCTAGAAGCTTGTTTAGAATGCTCTTAATTTGAAACGAGTATTCCTGTAAATGTTATAACCGTGTAAAGTTGACGCGTTATTAGGAAAGTGCCTATTTAAAGCCACACGTCATTAAAATTCATCGTGTATATGGCTTACTCTAACTTTTCGCACTCATCGTCCTCAATTGAACACGAGACAGAAGTAATTGGGGTTAAACTCAGTTACAAAATGCTACGCAAGCTGTAGATACATAGACAGATAGGTAGATAGAGAACACTTTATTGTATATAATAAAGAAATTTACACAGATATTATAATATATTATATAACATCACATAGTATTTCTTAATGAATCACGATGCTTTACATAACATAACATTTACGTACAAGCACATACATAGCTTCTGGCCCCACACTAGGATACCAGAAACAACGATATCACATGTAAACATCCAAGACCTGGGCTTTTTTTTTGTCCCCAGATGGGATTAGAACCCGGGACCTCTTGCATGGTAGGCAGACGCGCTACCGCTACGCCACAGAGGTCGTCATTGTTAGATATATATGTCACCGGAAGATAACAAGATCCGCCAGATTATAAATTTCCTAGGAAAATTATAAACTTTCGTAGGATTGTAAACGAGAGATATATTGTATTATCTTACGCCCACATTTTCGCAAATTGATAAACTTACCAAATTCAAGCGTAAAATAATAAGTAAGCCTTAACGAAACGCCACCTGCGCTCTGATTGGTTCAATAAGTCACGTGTTCCTGCTCCATCTAGAAATATCATTGATGAAGTGAAATTTACCACAGAGCTACGAAAGTTTTATAGTGGTCATGACCAAAATAGTAAGAAGTCGATAAAAAAAGTCGATAATTAAAAAAGTCGTTAAAATGATGTAAGACTATGCTAATGCTAAAGCTTTGGGACGTCGCAATGTTGCAAACCGAAATTAGGTTCGAAGTTTCGGGTGTTTTTTTTTATATAAGAGGAAAAAAATGGGTCCAGAAGAACAAAATCATTCATACAGCAAGATTTTGAGGTTAGGTTTACAGAAAATTCAACAATAATTTTCTCGAACTAAGCATTTCCGGCAAGAATGGATTGCAGGTAGATAATCGAAACTGATCAATTTATACTAGTTTGGCCAGTTTGATCGTACCTAAGTCTATGGACACAAGCATTGCCACTGTCGACATCAACCAATCAGAGAGCAGTGTGTTATTTGCCGTATCAAATGTGTCTTATCGCGATCGTTTATAAGGTAAACCGTAACTACCGACGTTATCGCGACTATACGTTTTATATCTAACTGTATAATATCAGAATAAATATAATAGTTATTTGTTATACAAGAGTGCAAAGTTGCTTTTTAACCGCGTGTTCAATTTAGATGACCGAGCAAGCAAAGGATTCAAAATAGAATCCTGAGCGTTAGCGAGGGAATCAAAAGAGCACGAGGTAAAAATCTTTGCACTCGAGTGCAACACGTAACTTTTCATTCCACCTCAGCGAGGAAATGACTAAATGCAAAAAAAAAAACGTTTACAATCACAAGATAGGTACACTTTTTTAATTCACAAACTTAGTGCACACGATGTTCTAAATTCCATTTACTTTATCCTCTAGAGAATAAAAACGGCTTTTCCGCTCAGATATCGAAGATTAAAAATACTCTTTCCGAGATGGTGGGATGAAAATAATTATTATTAGCTAATAATGTATAATACCTACAAAAGTTTTGGTTCGAAGATAGGTTTTATCTCTATATAGGGATCTTGTTTCAGCTACGCAATATTACTTTTAGGTCTTCCATATTCGCAGTAACTTATAAAGCGAAATAATAATTACTTCCACAAAACACAATCACTTAAAAATTATTCACTATAAAAATCATTTTTACTTCAACTTTTACTTTACTTGTCCTGGTACCAAACTAGGTTACCCCATGCTATGGTAACCGGGCAAGGAAATCTCAGACATGGAAATACGCATAGACTGAAGCCATTTGTACTGACCTGGTACCGCGGACTCCAGTGGGAATCGACCCCACTACCGCAGTTTCGATAATCAAGTGCTCACCGCTAGACTATCGAAGCAGTCAAGAGTAAAAGAGTCGAATGTATAAGACTAAGCGCGATTCGCCCTCAATTAATTTATTCGCCATTAATTAACAAGATTGCGGCGCCGCTGAGTCGCGATCAAGCGCTGAGACCACAACAATATGCGAGATTGCGTTCACAAGGTAAACATCTGGTTTTCTCACAAACGCACGGAATTAAATTTATTTCCTCAACAAACTACCTATGGCAATTTATGTAGCTTACAAATATCCCAATTGCCTGGTCTTAATTGCCACGCGAATTGGAAATTTCATGCTCCAAGGTATTTGGACATCTCAGACACTCAGGTTTTGTCACCATGTTTTCCTTCGCGGTTAGCGGATGGTATTGCTATTAAAACTTTACAAATATACATAACTTAGAAAACGAATCATTTGTCACAAGCAAACGGAGTTAAATTAATTTCCTAAAGAAGTTACCTAAAGCTATTTTTTTATGAAGCCTATAAATGTAACACTGCAAGGCAGGGTCCTTCTCACAGAGATATTATGGTCTTTATTTTCACGCGCATTGGAAATTTCAAGCGCTGAGGTATTTAAACACCTCAGGCACCCAGGTTTCCTCACGATGTTTTTCTTCACGGTTAGCGAGTGGTATTGCCACTATAACTTCACAAATTTACATAACTTAGAACGGGATGCAGTATGTTGGCGGCATAAGACCGTGAAGCTTGGAAGGACATATTCTTTCCATAAGGGAAGAATATGTCCTGCAGTGGGCATCAAATGTCTTATGATGATGATGACATAAACTAGAATAATGACTTACATCATACACTAGTACATTACTGCAGAGGCCGAGAAGTAAGGGATTGCTGGACGAGTTTGGGATAGACGGCCGAGTCGTAGACGAGGCCGTCTAGAACGAGTCCTGTAATCCCTGTTCCGGCCGAGGATTGTATAATGCTTTACTCAAATAATGCGAGAAAATATTAATGTTAAAATAATTACTAGGTAATTAAGAAATAATAGTTAGTTTGCCACTCTCGTCCCCCCGTCCGCTCAGAGCCGGGGTCCTGCAAGGCTCCGTGCTCTCCCCCCTCCTGTACATTTCGTACACAAATGACATTCCCATTCCCGGCGATGGGGTCCAATTGTCACTTTTTGCCGACGACACCGCACTCTACTGCAAGAGTCGGCAGATGTCGTGTATCCTCCGCAAACTCCAACCCGCGGTCGATAAGCTAGGAGCCTGGTTCAGACTATGGCGCATCGAGGTCAACCCGGAGAAAAGCACGGCTGTGCGTTTTGAACACAAGCGTGGACGGTTTCTCGGCGAGGACCCCCCCATTCGCATGTTAGGGACCCCAGTCCCCTGGCAAAAATCCGCCAAGTACCTAGGTGTCATTTTAGATAGGAACCTGACTTTCGTCCCACACATCCGGAAGGTGACCCGGACAGCCCGATTTTACCTAGGCCGCCTATCATCCATGATAGGCCGGCACAGTAGGATGTCAGCTAGGAACAAGCGAACGCTCTATAAGGTTTGCATTCGTCCCGTGATGACTTACGCGGCACCCGTCTTCGCTCACGCGTCCCCCTCAGCCCTGTACGGACTGCAGAGGGTACAGAACATTTTTATTCGTAGGGCACTGAACGCTCACTGGTGCGTCAGGAACGCAGACCTACATCGGGACATGGAAATCCCAACCATGCAGCATTTTATTAGGTCCCTCTCAGAGACGTTCTTCAGCACTGCTGAAGAACATCCCAACCCCCTGATCCGCGAAGCAGCGGCTTACTCTCCGCCCACGACGGACCCACGTTACCTGGTGCGCAGGCCCAGGAACGTACTCGTTGACCCGCCCGACAAATTGTCGTCTGACCTGAACCACCTCTTAGAGGCTCGGTCTCAGTCAGACGCGCCCCCCTCCTCTGCCAGTGTCCCCCCTAGGGGGGGCACTGCTCTTTCATAGCAGTTTTGTAATATAAACTCTTCTAAGCGGACGCTCCGCTAGGGAGCTCCGCTGTGCGCCCTCCTCGGCCTCGAGGGGGGTCGCTCCCGATGTGGGTTTAGGGGTCTCTAGGACCAAAACCAGTCCCAAGGTGGTGTTTAGTGGGTAGGCGCACTTCTTGTGAGTCCCACATTGGCAGCACGGCCGGGTCCGTGCTGTTATGCATGAGCATTCACCACCTCCCTCCCCCGTGTCCTCCGGAGGGTGCCCTTTATAGGGTTAAAAAAAAAAAAAAAAAAAACAACAGTTGGACCGGCCGTCCCCAGGCATACGAGCTGCCTGGCGGGAAATATCCCTTTATAGTGGAAGAGCACGATCACCCGCTCTTCCCTATATACATATTAAACGGAAACCACATACCCACTTATTGTCAATAATAGGAGTGGGTCGTTGTCCGATTTTTCGACGACGAAACGCAACCGTTTTTTCTGGAACGAAAACAGGTCCTCGAAACGGTCCTTGTTCGCAACTGTTTTCATTGTATGCGAACGAGCAAGGCGCAGAGGACGGTCAAACAAGTGCGAACGAGACGAAATCACGAAACATCGGAAAAAATAAGTTGTTTTACACGATATTCGACTGTATACTCATAGACATAAAGATTACTTTATTGTATCACAGACCAAAACGAACGGAACGAGCAAGGAGCCGACGACGACGTCGCAATGATCTCATTACGTTCTAGGCTCTATTAATATAGCACTAAAGGACATATCCGCGTCAAACAATCTAAGGACTGGTCTCGCGACAAAACGGTCTTATAAAACGGTTCGTCTTTGCAACGGTCACGCCTAATCAATAATACTTACATGCATAGCACTGGCCATTATCCAGAGACAGGGAGGAGTGGAAATCTAAGGGAAGGCCTTTGCCCAGCAGTGGGATCCAGTCGTGGCTAACTAAAAAAACATAACACTGTAGTAATAATTATAATACTACATAGATAGCTGGATAAATCGGTAGAGGCTGGATAAATTAGGGACTGATTAGTGATGACGATTGCGGCTCGCTAACGAGCGAGTCTGATTGTGTTGGGCTTACGGCCCAGGTTATACATTCCATTGGGAAGTTTGCCTAAAATAGTTTCCTGCTAGTGATGCGAAGCCAAACTTTATGGAATGCATCCACAACGGAGAGTAAAGACAATTACTGGTTGATAAGTCCAGTCTCGAGAGCTCGTATCCTAGCCAAATCGAGGGATTGGAATCAATTACTTGAGCTAAGCAACAACAGGCGCAGTCAGGTGCAGGATCGATGACGTCCCGTGACCTACCGCTAGTAGCATTTTGTCCAAGCACTTCCGCGCTTTCGCAAGGCACACTAAGCTGGCTCCCAAAATCGCG
>OW203725.1:840693-867543 GCA_934045075.1 Yponomeuta sedellus
TCAGCAGTGCTATTCACTAACGCCGTTCGCTCGTGGGTTCGATCGAATTCGTATTCAGTAATTTAAGCTACCCCAGCGCTACGGCGGTGAAGTGAACTAGTTGTGCAGGTGGGATATTGACCCTTATTTCTATGAAGTTACGTTTAAAACAAAGAAAGTTCGAATCTCGACTCTATTACATCTGTCAAATAACCCTTTCGCGTACAACGGCAAAATAATTACTAAAATATTTTTTGCCGAGGGTAGTAAACTGACAGTTAATGCTTTCAAAAAGAGCCTGTCACCTCAGTCATCCGAGACCACGGCACCTGGAAAAGTGGCAAAATGTCGGAAAATTGTAATAAACGAGTAAAATCCGTATAATAACAGTTTTCATTAAAATATGATCTTTTTTTCAAAACTATTTGTCAATTAACAGGTAGTTAGAGTGCTTTGATTTTCGCTCTCAGCCCCGCTCGCAAACTCTAGGATTTATGCAAACTCAATCGAAAAATTTTACTGACTTCCACTATTCCTCCTTCTTTGTTAGTCTTTTTTTGAAGTCGATTTATCTAATTTTGCATGTTCAGCTTATGCAAGTTATCATTTGGGGATATTGACACAAAGACCCCAGGGTAAAGGTGAAAATATTATTAATATTAAGCATTGATAATCCTACTATAATAAGGCCGCCAATTGTAGAGTACCATGTTATTATTTAAGTCTCTTATGTAATTCTTGGTGAACATGGGATAAAGAATATTCTGTCTATCTCTATATAATCTTGCATATGTCAATGTTTTTCAAGTAGTTTAGATGATTGTTAGTACTCAATTAGACAATAATGGCTGATTGGAATTACATGAATTATGTACAGATAGACGAAGCTCTGAATTGAGACAAAGGCTACTTGATATCCCGCCAACGCGGTCTGAACTAATCCTGCGCAGACGAAGTCGCGGGCACCAGCTAATTTACCATATTGGCATTAGCAAGAAGTTCGTGTACCCATGAAAGGGTTAATTCGATCGTGAGCTCACATCACCATTCACATCACACTCACTTGTGCGTGACGTTTAATTCGTATTCAGAAGCAAAATACGCACAAGTCACAAGTGATGTTGCCATGGGTTACCTATTAGGGATGGAACACCAATGTTTGTCAGTCGAAAAGTCACATTATTATTTTGTTCAGCTTAATTAGCCAAACGCTGCCAAATATTTCTTACAAATAAATCGTTCTGCTTCATTTTTTTAAAGTCTAGGCGTTTTCTAGTTTTAGAGTCTACGTCTTGTGGAAAAAATATGTTATATTGTTGACCTAAGAGTACCCACCGGCGAAGCTTTCTTCTTCTACAGATAAACAAAGGTAACCGCAAAAATGTATTTTATATATTTCTAACCGAGACATTGGCTTAAATTTATCACACTTATGTATGATTTATCAATTGTATAGGCAGTACAAAATGCTTGAAATACGTTGTAACAAATTTCACATTGTGTATCATATAAACTTCCCTGCTTAAAAAAATCACGAAATTTTATTCCAGTTTGAAGCTCAATCAGCTATTTGAAGGCTCCTGACACCAACATACTCAGGTGCTCCATCAGAGGTAATGATCGCTATTAAGATATGTGCGGAAATGTGATTGGGACAATATGGCACGGTTAGCTCTACATTGATTTTGCACGATGTACATAAAGGGGATCTGAGAAAACCACAAAATCTGCAACGGTTGTTTCTTTATTTGGACACCTCTCTGGAGATGGGATCACGAATCCCAGACCAATATTCGTCTACCTAAGGACGAAATCAAAAACCTTGGCCAAGAATTTGAAACCTTTTATGAAAGAAACATAAGGGATATTTAAAAAAAAAACATAAGGTTAGTACTCGTAGTAACGAAGAACCTTGCCTCAGCAAACGTGATTTGGTACATTAATTCTTGGCCCTGCCATCAAAATGACATCTTGCAATCAAGATAAAACTAGTAGAAATACTAGTTTCCTATTGATATTAAAGTAATAACATTCTTAGATTGTTCTACAATTTTTTTTATTTTAATTATGAGTCCTTGATGTTGTATTGGTAAACACATTTTGCGCAATAAATAATTGGTAGTTATCTTATCATCCATAAATCTTTTCCAGACTTCTGATGCCGACTGAAATATTTCAAGGATTGCTACTTCACTGAGAGAGGTCTCACATGATAGCCATGTGTTTAACAAAAACCCTATAAGGCACCATCTCATCAATGTACTGAGCTCTGTAAAAAGCCAGGCTTCACTGGGTAAACAATTAGCTAAATCTATTGCAATTTATATATTTTAACAGCCTATACTTTTATTGTACTACTTCTGAATTAAATCTGTATTTTCTAGGTGACTCACGCTATACTCCGAGAGAGCATAGATAATGACAACTCTGGTTGAGGATACTCCAGCCCTCGGTAGAAGAATTAAACTAAAAAGCAATGCATAGCATGTAACAGTTCTTGATGCCCCCCAAGGAATGGTCCCCACCATTCCCTAGATGTCAATAATCGAGAATTACAAAAAGAAATGCAGATTGTGCATCATCTCGAGATTAAGGTGGAATAATAAAAATAACGTAGCATTGTTTTTAACCTGTTTTAGCAAAATGGTATTTTAGACCATACTCAATGAATCTAGACGGTGAATTTTAAAAATAATTATTAAGTTACTGTTACTTTAGAAATGCCACATATTTTTACACGAAATTTCTGGAAGATTTATTTAAATTGGTTGATTTAAATTTGAAATAAATATTTTTTACTATAAATAAACAATAAAAAATGTAGTCTGTACATTTATTAAATAAAACGAATTTATTATTCAAATTATTGTTTTAAGTCACCAACATTATACTCATTAATAACCTGCAACAAGCAAGGTACGTAGGTATATAGGTATAATCCACAGCACATTATAGTCATTAAATCCAGACTGCATGTAGACCTTTACACGTATCATTCTGTACAGTTGGGTACAAATCGAAAATACTCATAGGTAGTACCTATATGGTAACACTATTATATGCCAATGAGAAAATTCAAATTTGAGCACAACCTCTATGATCTGAGGGCACAACCCTGTATTTTAGGACCACCACCAACATGATACATTTTTGTTATTTATTTGGTCAAAGTAGTTTGTGATAAGTGACATCTACAAAACAACATTTAAAATCATTACCATTATTTTATTATGCTAATGCATAGAAATATTTAAACTATTAAGTGCCAATTACTCTTTACTTGCTACTAGATTGAATTGTAAGCCAAGGTCGATAACACTATCAGGCATCAAAATTTATAATTCATTCTAGTAAAAGAACTAGTTTTAGTATAACGAAATAAACTAATTTAAAAACGTCTCTTTAAATATGAAACTATAAAATTATAACTCACTATTTGACCTCCGAAAACATCTTGACGACCTCTGTGGCGTAGCGGTAGCGCAACTGCCTACCATGCAAAAGGTCTCGGGTTCGAATCCCGGCATGGGTGAAATTTTTAGCCTCTAATTAGGTTTTTAAACACTTATAAAAAGAACGAATCCTTAGAGCTAAACAAAAATACGTTCCGTTTTTTTATTTCGAACTTAAAATGGGAGCTTGAAATTAAGTTTAAAAGTTGATTTGATATTACATATTCCATTCCCAACACATAAGTATTATAATTACACGTATTGAACACCTACGATGATTAATAATTACACTAATATTAAAACAATCCATTTGTTGCGCTTCCAAACAATCCAAGTGCATTAGCCACAATTCGGAACGCGCGAAGTGAGTGATACAGACAGGCAATATTAAAAATTCTTCGTTAACGTGCGCGCGTGCTCAAAGAAATGTAGGTTAGGTACGCTTAATTTTGTGAAAAAGATGGTGGTACAGTGTATTGACTGATTGTAAGAAAAATTGGCTCACACCTAGACGCTGTGAAGTATATTGACCAGTCCAAGGGAGCGAAGAATACGATCGGCTACTGCTACTACCAGATCACGGATGATATTTATATTGAAGATTTAGTGCTCAAAGGGTGATTTTCAAGACTAGTATGTACCTATGAGTTTTTTTCTAAATACATGGCATACTGTTGGTACGAAGTTGTCGGTGCGCGTCTCCGACTCGCATTTGGTCGGTTTTTTATGATTTTCATACCGTAATTTGATTTAATACAATTAAAATATGGTTTAGTACTATTTACTTAAATTTTGTTTTATTTTACAGCCCTCGTCTCTCAATCGGGAAGATAAGTAGGAATGCGTATGTCAATATAAGGTTGTGATAGAAATGTGACGTCTTTAGAACTTCATAAGGGCTGGTACTTAAGTATTTCTCAACGTCTCACTGACGTTTTGTGATACTACATAAGACGTACGATGCACGGCATACATATGACGTCACTTGCACGTCATATGGTGTCGTATCTCCTACGTCTTCAACTGACGTCGTAAGGCTGTGACAAATTCACGTCATCTGAGGGTTAACCCGACGTCGTAAAATGACGTCTTTTACGTCGAAGAGGACTGTATATGGATGTCAAAATGACGTAGAAATGCTACCTGGGCGTAATACAGAGAATAATGTAAAGGGGTTCGAAATTTCACTGATGCCGGTGAGTCGCCCATTAGCTCAGTTGGAAAGAGCGCTGGCACGGGTAGCCAGAGGTCGCGGGTTCGAATCCCGGCATGGGTGGAATTTTTAGCCTCTAAATAGGTTTTTAATAATTCATGTTTATAAAATTACTCAATATCTGTGACTTTGAGTACACAAAGTTTATCCAGATTGAATATATTTATTTATATTCTTTTTAAGGCACTAACCTGTGCTAAGGACAATTTAATAAAACTATTTATTTAGAGGCTTAAAATTCCACCCATGCCAGTACCACTGGCTAACCGTGCCAGCGCCCTCCTGATAAACTGAGCTTATTATTCCGGTATTTACACTATTTCATTCGGTACGATAGCAGTTATGACTACCATACCTCAGCTCCCTTAGCGCTGCATGCCGCTCACACCGGGTACCGGCAGAATACCAGCGCTGAAGTTCTTCCTGAACTTTCAGCACATGATGAGTCGGAGCCCATTCACATTTGCCACACCTAGGTTGATCATTCCCAATCCATTACATTGCCTAGGTACACTACAGTACCGTGTATGACTTATCTTCTGAGTTTTTTTGCTTTTTATGTATGCTACTGTTTTATTATTGCTTTGGACTGGTATTTGGTTTTGTATTGCTATGCATTGTATACGTGTGTGTCTTATATGAATAAATGTTTTATCTATCTATCTAAAGTACAAAGTACTGCCGGAGGTCGTGGTTTTGTTTGGATGTACATTTGAACAAATACATAGCCTCAGTATCAGTGTATTTACATCTTTGTCACCTAGCTGGTTTACCTAAACCTACTTCGTAACATCACAAACATAAGGCCACGCCGCTCGTGGCCTAGGCGAACCGAATGATTGGAATCAATCACTTGACTTAAGCAACAACAGGCGCAGTCAGGTGCTGGATGGGTGACCGTATCGTGACTACTGCTTGTGATATTTTTTCCGAGCGCTTCCGTGCTTCGCAAGGCATGCGAAGCCGATAGCGCCTTCTGTCGCGCAATGGAAGTCGTTAAGCCATGTCAGAGGCTTCAGTTAGTTTATCCTGGTTTCTCCGCACTCAGCCTCATAGTTGGGCCATTGTGAGATCACTCCAGCCAGCTAATCTTTTTTCAGAAAGCCAGTAGTGCACCCAGGTCACTGCTGGCCTCCCGAAGGATCCCAGCTTTCCTATTATCGATGTTCGTTGCACTTCCACGCTCCCTCAGTGAATGAACACGTCGCGGGTAGTTCGTCTTCCTTGAGGCATAGTCGACATAACGGGATGTTGGTCAGTCCCATAGCGTGGAGGTGTTTATTCAGTGTTCAATGGCTCGTCATAAGTGCCATGGCTTTGCGCAGATCGCTGCATGTGAGGCGTTTCGATATTGTTGGTAGGGCCTCTCTGGCTTGTTTGCATTTCGTTTCTGTTTTCCATAGTTCAGCATGATGGGTTTCTGTTTGCAATCTTAATGTCGGAGGCCTTATGGGCAGCTTGATAACTTAAGGCCCGCCTCTGTCTTATAATCCTCCACTAACCCAGGCTTGGCCCCGTGGTAGAGTGTGACCTAACCTTAAGAGACCCGTGCTCCAGCGTGTGGACATACAAAGGGTTGATATCAAAAAAGGGCACCTCTGTATTCCAGAGGGGTGAGCAAATGCAGGGACTGCCAGTTGCTATTATACGATCCTGGTTAATTACTATCACTTCATCGCCATTTATTAGTCGTTGCATGCGAGACGGTTTTGGGTACGTTTTATCCTGCCCTTTGCTGACACGTCCCCTATTCGACCAAATACGGGTCGAAGTATGTTCGCCTGGAGCGTTTCTTACCAGTCATTCCACTCACATTCGCCATTCCACCCACATTATATTTATTCTTTCTTACTTCATAATAATTAATGTTCTTAAAATATACAGTATATGATATACATCCCACTGTAGAGCACAGGTCTTCTTTCAGAAAGAATATAGGCTTGATCACCACGCGTGCCCACCTCAGATATGCGAACAGCGAGTTATATGAACATATCAGCCAGTCAGGTTTCTTTACGATGTTATCATTCACAATTAGCGAGTGGTATTTCTACTTTAACTTCACAAATGTGCCTGAGATACATAACATTACTATTATAATACTGGTTTCAACAAAAAATAGTGAGTTATCTTCTACATTATGGGATTCGATCGTGAGTTCACCTAAAGGAGAGTAACTTTTGATTTTGACAGATGTAATCGAATTCATGTGCGAGTTCATGATCGAAGTGAGCTGCGAATCGAACCTTCAGAATACCAATTTCATTGACATTTGTAGTTCTCTTCACCGCCGTAGCGCCAGTGTAGAATTAAGTCTTGATTTAAAAGCAAACTATTCGTTTGTGTGTGTGTGAAGTGTGACCAGATGCTGGCCGGAAAATATTGACAAAGTTTGGAAAAACTGGGTCTGAACATGATGGAGTAAAAATATGAAAAAAATACGTTCTATGCGTAAGTACGTTCATATAACACTTTCTATTTAACATTACATCGAGTGTAAATTACTGTGTCAATGTTTTTATCTGTAAATAGAAAAAAAAACAAATAAAGAAACGGTATTCTACGTACCTCATCTTTCTCTTCTCATTTGTTTCAATTTATTTTTCCTATAGAGACATACATAGCACGAACACTCCCCGTTCACACAAACACAATACACATACGAAATTACCCCACCCCCGCCCCCCCCCCCCCCCCCCCTCTTTCCCTCATGCTCGCTACTTTACACACGTTTACTTACCGTCCATTACACTGCACCTATCGATTTTTTGCTAAGGTTAAAATAAGATAAGAATATTGTAAATTTTATTCATTTATAATTTCTAATTATGTACAACTTATTGTGTAACCTTATTTAATAAATGCATGTCCTAATTATACAGTTTATATTTGAAATCTAATGGTAGTTGGCGTTGACGTCTGAGATACAGTGTTTAACATTCGTTCAGATTTCATCGTTTTTTTTTGTAATGCACGCACTAGTAGACTCGATATTATTGTGTAAGGAATGTATTGCCTATATTTTTAAAGAATAAAAATTACTGAATTACTGAACTACCTGTAAGCAAATAAATCAGTAATCGTGGCATTTTTATTTTACTCGTATGGTAACCCCACGAGAATTGCTTCTTATGCCAGCGACTTGGATACACTGTATACTGCCAATGATATAATCTTTTTTATACATTTCAATAGATTTAGGCTAGTAAATACTTAGACTGTACAATTGTAGACAACGCAACATGTTTGTAAGATTTTTTTATAGCATCGTTTTGCCAAAACATGCGAAACAAATTATAGCCTACGACTTCGACTGAAGTAATATTAGTGTCAACCCCTATGCAAGGAATGTCATATTTTCGGGTTCTGAAGGTCAAATTAAGGTGAGTGTGAGGTGAACGACGAGGTGACCGACGAAGTGACCGACGAAGTGACCGACGAAGTGACCATCGAAGTGATCGACGATCTTACTGAATCGACATGCAGTACCGAAAGCCCTAAGTGCTCTAGAGCGCGGCGTGGCCTGTTACAAAGTAATAAATAAAACAATATAATAAATACATTCAACATAATAATAAACGTGTGTAAACAAAACAAAAATATTGCTTTATAGTTAGGGCAAGTTAGCGAAATATGTCAATTAATAAATGTTACATATCTGTGCATATTCATATAAAAGAAAATAAACGTGGATATTATAATGTACTTGTATTTAAATATGAAATATTAATTATATATACATATATGGTAAAGATAGAATAAATACGCAGTAAATACGCATCCTCGATGCGATCACATACTCCTAGAAAGCTGCGCATGGAGGGGGTCGTAATACTGCCAGCAGCAGCGCAATACAAGAACTGTGCAACACAACGATTGCTGCATAACCATAGCACTGGCTAAGCTTCTGTAGTGAATCCAGTGTTGTCTATACGCAGGCTAAGTTTGGGTCGAGTTCGGACCAAATCGCGGCCAAGTTCGGAGCGGGCTCCGATTATTTTGTCTTTGCGACAACTTGGATTGCCCGAAGCGTGTGGGTCGCTTTGGGCGCACAGTTTGCTTAGGAACAGCTCCTTTGCTCAGCCGATGCAGTTCTCTATCAGAAAAGCCCTTCCTACGCGCGTTAAGCCAAAAATTCTCCGGTTTATTTTATTTTCTTTTTTAGGGACAACAAATAGAAGTACTGTGAGTCTTAAACAGATCACTTAAATATAAAATTATAATAGTTAACTATACATCCAGCACCGTCATCCAGATTTTCATATATCGTTTTCTCTTTTTTTGACCAAGAAATCAAATAGACACATGTACGCTTAGTCCAAAGATTATTCAAGAAAGGGTTCGGACCATTTTAAGCGTCTATTCGTTTTCAATACAAGCCATCATTACACAATAACTATTGTACTATCCCTATTTTCCTTATATTTATGATATTATAAAAAACTGTGTTTGTATCATTTTAATAAAATCACAGCTTCTAATAAGCCACTGTCATACAAATAAGAACGTAAAATAAATTCACACATACTGTTATCCATTAAATAATTAAAAGCATTAACTCTAAAACGGAACTCTAGAGCAGAAAACCTCTAAATAAAAACATTTTTTTTTATTATTCGAACGTTGAAAATCATAAACATAAATTGACGTTTAAAAACCTATTTAGAGGCTAAAAATTTTCACCCATGCCCATGAAAATTTGTTCCTTAGCACGGGTTAGTGCATTAAAAATAAAAAAAGTGTAATAAATTGACGTGTTTGAATTGCGTACTCTTAGTTACTTAATGGAAATCAAATCAAATCAATTTATTTCAACATAAATAATTTACGTTCTGTTTGCTGATTGTCATTGTACCAAGTAAGCCACTGCCTTCTACTCGCTGCCGCTGAAAAATGCAGAATGTCAAGAGATTCCCCGCTTCTTTCTTAGCGCCTACCTTGCAGACTGTGGAATAGCTGAGCCGCATAGCGCGTTTCCTATGGCCTGGACGGGCCTATCAGCACACAAGCTGTTGTGCTACGAGCCTGAGTGGGACGACAGTTAATAGATATAATTTGCGGGGATGCAAGCTCGCCGTCACTGGATGCGCCCCGATTAGTTTGGTTTGCGGAGGTCCGGGCTGTTTACGTAGTTCTGCCGCGGTGACGTCACGCCGCCGCCGCTTACCTGACGCAAACAACTTGAGACTGGTTTGCTTACATTATGTACAAACGGGTAGCTGGTCGGCTGTTGGCCGTGCAAATAGTCATATCGCTGTTTGCGTAACAGGCACAAGACAATCTGTCTAATCACTCGTCTTGGCTGCTAACCTATACTTATCTGTGCCTCGATTCTGTGAGTGCATTATAGTACCTTGACGCCTAGTGATGTCGTTTCTGGTTCCCACGACACAGGGTATCCAAGTGTGGGATCAGAAGCAATGTATGTGCCTGTATGCAAATGATATGTTAATGTTATTTATTTCTGTTGCGGGTAGCGCCCCAGGCGTTTCGGGCGCTAACTGGCGCCACAAATGGATAAAAAATCATAGCTTTTTCTATAATACGGAATTATCTAAGCTGTGACAACTATTTTCAGAACTTACCGTCTAGAAACTACGATCAATAGATTAGAACTTTAATCGATTTCCGCTTAAAACGGCCGTTTTGGCCGAAAGTGATTAAGGCTGACATTCAGAGACGAAAACTAAGCAAAGACTGGTCTTACAAATGTCCAAATAACGTACATTTTGACATTTCTGAGACCGGTCTTAGCTTCAGTTTTCGTCTCTGAATGTCAGCCTAAAGTCCTTGGTTGTTGATTCTAGGCTCAAGACTGTAAGTTCTAAAAATAGTTGTCATTGTTGTTAAGATTTCTCATGTTCACTTTTAAATAAAAACGTATTAAATTATTTTTAATGCACTAACCCGTGCTAAGGACAATTATAAAACCTATTCAGAGGCTAACAAAACACGTTCAAATCCCAGCATGGGTGAATTTTTAGCCTCTTAATAGGTTTTTAAAAACGTATCATTACACAAGTTTTATTTTTACAATAAGTTTTATGACAGGATACGCAATAGTATGAATAGAGAACGTTGTGGACTGAAAGAGGATGTAGTGACTAGAATTGAGAAAGGAATATTGCGTTGGTTTAGACATGTGGAGAGGATGAAGGAAGAAAGATTGACGAAACAAATATATATTGCGAATGTGAGTGGAAAGGCTGGTAAGGAACGTCCCAGGTGGACATACATCGACCAAATAGGGGATGTATTAGCAAAGGGAAAGATAAAAAGTACCCGGAATCGGCGTGCGTGGATGCAACGACCTATGAACGTTGATGAAGCGTGATCTGTCAGGATCGTGGCAAGTGCAGTCCTTGGTCTCTGCCTACCCCTCTGGAATGTAGGCGTGAGGTTATGTGTGTATGTATGTGTTTTATTTTTTTCCATTGGTGGCGCTGGTTCAACCCCCGAAGCACCTTAAAAACAACCTCATCGAATGGTCTCAGTACTTCGGTACAATTAGTTTGCTTACAAACTAGGTAATAGGTACAACCTCGTCGCGTGGGCGCCCAACGCCCTGGTGCCGACCACAGCCGTTAATTAAAGACGCCGAGCAAACATTGGATCCCTCTTTGAGCGCCGTCTGACGGACTCATAGTTGTGACGACTTTTGCCGAGAGGTTTCAATTTATTTCCCGCGAAGATGCAGGCTTGCCGAAGTTGGTGCGTCAGGGCCGGCTGCAGGTAAAATTTGGGTCACGCGTTGCAGGGATAGGTATTTTGTGTGTTTTTGCCTTGATGCTATGCATACGTAGTCAATTAAATTTTGTATAAATGAATGAATGTTTTATTTTGTCACAAGTGAATATGCTTACCTAATAATAAATGTGACAATTATACTATTTCAGCGTTTGCTGTTTCTGTTCTGAACAGCGCTGATTTTCAAATAGCACCTCCACACCAAATGAAACATAACGTGTTATGCGTTAGTAGTGGTTTATTTAACAAAACGTAAACACATCTAATTAAGTAACACCACATAAGGCATACATTGTAACTTGTGCTTATATTGTAAAAAAGTATGCCCAGTTTCATAAAAGTGGCTTAGCTTTATAAGACAATTCAAATGGCATGGCGATTTCCTCTAAATGAGAATAATTTGATCTAAGTGCTCAGAAGCGATATGTAAAGATAATTATTTATTGTTAGAGTAAAATTAAAATCGATATTAAAATTTAACAGTGATAGACAAGAGAAAAAAATTAAACAAGTGAGTAAAATACATATTTTCATACGCTAAGTAATTGATGAGTGACGCAGGAAGTTCTATTGTTACGTTGGAAATGTTTAATTGTAAATTTGAGAAAATGGATAATGTTTTGCAAATTGTACAGGCTGGACTTTTATTGCGGGGCACCTGGAGATGTGAAGCCAACTTCATTTACGACTTAATTATATTTCCGCCGCCATTAAACTTAGAGGCCGTCGGACTCGAACAGATAGACACCGAAGCACAGTGTCGGTACAATTTTAACTTACATCTACAAATAAATAAGCAGTGGCCAGCTGAATTATAACTTGTAGCTAGTTGAAGAGGCATTGTATTAGTAAGCTGGTTAAATCTGCCAAAGAATCGACAAGCAATATAAGATTTCCACTAGCTATACGACTATCAGAAGTAGATTTCCTGTGGGGCGCCAATATGAGAATAGCCAAGGACGAAAAGGTTTGACGTGCGTTAGGGGAAACCTATCTTTTTGAGCAACGTATCTGAGAATTGAAAACATGCTTGACATTTAAGAAAAGGTCGTACCTTGGATTCTCTTTGGAAGCCCCGGAACTTTATTCTTACAAATTGCCTCATTCTGGGTGTATTTTCGTGTTTGTGATGTCCGTGCCAGGTAACCATGTCACAGCTCATCACAATTTTGGGCCAAGACAAGCAAATGTGTTGTGTGAGTGGAAGTCAATATGATTATTTTTCACGAATACTTCTGTTAGAATTGAATAATAGTACATTTTATCTCCGACGAAAAGTCTCGTAATTGAATTACTGGGGCCGGCCCTGCGAAGTCGCCTTTAGTTTTAAAATCGCTTAGGTTAATTTTGTTTCGGAAGGCTCGAGGCCCTATTTACATTTTGGAAATTAATTAATTGCCATCTACTTAAGAGCGATGTCGCTGGAGTCAGGGGGCAGACGGGAGGGTAAACACAAGCAATTCCCAGAAGCTACAGTATCCTACACCAGCATTTAGGTGGGTAGCAAAATAGGCAGAGTGGAAAGTGAAAATCTGAATTAGGCTTAGATTTGATCGATGTGTCGTGTGCGCCCAAAATAAGTGTGATTTTAAAATTGTGTTTATACTCGTATAATAATGTTTGATAATAATACAATTTAAATTAAAATACCCGAGCGCTTACGTGCTCCGCAAGGCACGCTAAGCCGTTCGTGCCGGCTGTCATATAATGGCAGACGTAAAGCCATGTCAGAGGCCTTACGGGCGGCTTGATAACTTCTGACAGTAAGGCCCGCCACTGTCTTACAATCCTCCACCAACCCGGACTTGGTCCCCGTGGTGGAGTATGGCCTAACCGAGATCCGTGCCCCAGCAGTGGGGACAACAAGGGTTGATAACGAAATTAAAATATCAAATGCCTAATTTATAAAGAAGGCCTCTATAAATTATAATGTTGCGTGCCCTACAGGGTCCTCAAAGATCCATATTTTTAGTTATGTCATCTGTGTATACTTGTGGAATGCAATAAATTATTGAGTATTGAGTAAATCCTCATGGGAAATCGATTTCAAATAAGTATTTGGAGTTTTTAAGGGCCTGTAGTTATATTTACATTATTTACAATATTATTGTCTACAAAACTTACATGATTAACATACTTAATAACAACTATTACTTATTAACTTATTTAGTCTTCCTTCTTCCTCAGGCTATATTAGTCCACTGCTGGACACAGCCCTCCCCTAATGAGCGCCATAGCGCAAGGTTGTGCCATCATTAAGGGGTAATGCCCATAATCCCCACCCTGGGCATGCGGGTTGGGGATCGCAGTTTGGTAGAATTGTACTGCAGGGGGCGCAGCTGCCCACCCCCGGTTTGTGTCCCTTAGTCGCCTTTTACGACACCCGCGGGAACAATTTGGGTATTAAGTAAATTTATTAATATGTAAATACTTATTTAGTATTTATATAAAAATATAAAATTTATATAAATAGTTTTATATAAAAAGCTCTGGACCGCTGTGCCGTTGGGGATAGTCCCCGAGACGATGGCGGCATTTTATAAGGATTTTATTTTATTCTTTATTTTCACTCACATATGTGTCATACTCGCCAAATGCAAGAAATCATGATCGTAGCGTTATATTGACTGACCTTACAATTTTAAAATACGAGCTTATCGCGGTCCATCATGAGTTGTCTCATATGCGTCACGAATCTGTACAATATCCTATTTTCTACTGTCACTCAGGTGTGTCGTACTCGCAAAATGTGAGAAATCAGTGAACATTATGGATTTATGATCGTAGCATTATATTGACTGACCTTTTACTTTTAAAATATGAGTTTATCGCGGTCCATCATGCATGACTCACACGCGTTACGAACTTGTAGAATAGTCTCGCAGACATATCTCAAGTTAGAAACAATATAAACATGAGAATCTCCGAAAACCAAACTCTCAAAGTGACGCTATAAAATAGTAGCCAAATTGACATTCTTCGAAAGTGCAATTCGAGCCAAATATGCCAGGTTATTCGAATTCCTTCAGTGTGACAACGGTTCGTCTGTGGAATGCTTTACCTCTGATCATTCGCCAGGCTCCATCTGATGTCTAGTATCTTTGTAGTACATGACAGATAGTTAGCGATAGAAGAGGTACTTGATACCATTATATAATTTAAAAAAATATTTGACTTACAAAATGCAGTTGTCTTATAAGGCCTCGAGACGGGCCATATTTTCACGAAAATGTGTAGCTGCAAATGTGTGGCCGGCTAGACTATGAAATATTTGGCAATATTTTTAGTATGGCCGAGATATATTGTGACATATTTTTTGTGTATCCGATGAATTTTTAGTATCCCAGCCATATGGCCGGAACGATCGCTCTGCAATCGAAAATACTGCAATATTTTCTCAGCCTATCTCGCTTTACGGCCTAAGTGCATTTCTTTTTCGTGCTACGTGAAGTGAAGTTTGCTGCGATTTGTTCGACTCGAGCTATGTTCGTGTTTGTTTTGATTCTCTTTATTTTGGTTCGTTCGTGTTTATCTATGTAGCCCGTTTAAAGACAAAATATTGAGCCATATACTGTTGTAGAAATGTTGCCGGGAATGGCCGGGATATACATTTTCCAGCCATGTGCTGCATTAAAATGTTTTTTTGCATTTTCGGGATAAAGTGTAGCCAAATATTTCACAAAAAGTGTAGCCCGTCTAGAGGCCCCTTTATAAGGGTATAATATGTACGTTGGTATTTATTTATTTTTTATTATTTATCATTGGTGTACAACTTTCAAGGGTGTGTCTATATTTAGGCAATATCCTTATAATTTAAATACTTGTAGGTAGACTGAAATATGAAAATCTCGTGTCACATTATTTGTTATCGAACTCCTTCGAAACGACTCTATTATTTTACTTACATTTGGCCCGAGGCCAATTATGGCTAAACAATGTTGCGGCAAGCTACTAATAATATCATGTAACTTCCTTATATAACACAATCACCGGTCCTGGTCCCAATCTAGGATAACCTCTGCTATGGTAACCAGGAAGGGCAAAAGAAACACAGAAAAACTCAGATTTAGGCATACGGCACGGCGGTCTGCGGCACTGTTTCAAATACTTGCAAACTGTAAAGGCCTATTTTGATTGCGCCATTTTTATTTGTGGGGTGCGGCAATGTAAACTGAAACACAGGCTCTGTCTAGTTCAGGAACAGAAGCTTCCCACTTATTATAAAAATATCATCGGTTGGTTCGTAAGCTAAGCTATAAGTGGAGATGTTAATTTTTTTTTAATTCATTGGGATTTATGAATTTGTTGATGATGCGAAGGTGATCTGTCAGGATCGTGGCAAGTGGCAGTCCCTGGTCTCTGCCTACCCCTGGGTTACAGGCGTGAGGTTATGTATGTATGTCAAAGTCGCTTTTTTAGCATAATATGAATACTCGGAACTATTTTCACGAAATAAACTATTTTGTATTTGAATTGTCCCAAGTGGGAATCGAATCCTAGACCGTCAATAAAGGCAATAATTTAATTATTTATGCACGCTTTAAGTGAGTTTATATAAATTTTCAACTTAAAATTCTTAAGTTTATACTGAATTGCACTGCCTCTAATTTCTTTTTGTCTATCTATAGTTACCTGGAACAAATTGCTTTCAATAATAGGGTCGCTAATTGTACTACATTTTGATGTAATTTCAGTGTACAATAAAAAACACTCTATAGAGCTATCGGCTGTCATCTAATAGCAGTCGTTAAGGGTATTTCTTCAGAGACAAAATTTTCGATTTCTATGGGTATATTTCTGTAAGCAACTAACAAACCAGCACGATATTTTTTTTTGTATTAGCTTTATTCCTAACTAGGACAAATGATATTTTTAAAATGATTGCTGTCTAGGTACAAAATAAAAATATTTGAAGTTTGTTCTTCTGATTCATATAACGCATCTGTTTGATATTTTCTGGAACAAAATGGTAGAAATCGCATTTTCCTTTTGATACATCAACATAAATTATAATCATATGGAACGGAAATGAGTTGGCCTCTTAGAAAAAAAAATGTACTGGTTACAACTACGTTAGTTTGTTTATAAATAAGTAAATAAGAAGTGGCCGGCGGTTAATACTGATTAATGTGTAGTAAGCTGCGTTTGACCGTACTTGGTCAGGTAATAATATTGAGAGTCTGGCTTCCCGCGCGGGGGGAGCCAGTCGTGCAACGAAAGAGCTAGAAAGGTGGACGTGCGGCTGGCTGGCTTCAATCCCGGTGTTGCGAAGGTAAATATCTGATTCATCTGTGCTTGGTTCAGGTGGCATTCTGATTGCAATGCCTACTTAATAAAATTTATTTTATTGTTTTAAAACTTCAATCTGAGTTTCGTGTGATGCTTTTGGGTTATAGATTCGTGTAGAAAAATAACAATACTGAATTCTGTATAAATGATCAGTAATGCTTGATTATAGACAAAATCCTGATTCCTCTATGCCTGATTCGTATGGTCAAAACCACATATGAATCATATTAAATATTAATTTTGGCCCTCTCGAGCACGAAAGCAGCGCCGAAATTCAGGCTGGACAAGATTCGGTTACAGCCCAACAAGACCTCGACTTTCCCGATGACGACAGTTTTTGGGTGGATACTTCGTCAATCGATGAAAAACTTATAACCCTAAAATTCACCAGAGATGTCTTATCGACCCTTCATCAGAAAATCATTGATCAAAGCTCAGATTCTGACGATGAGGACATTTTTGTGCTTGATAAACGGACAAAAGAGTCTCACGCCATTGGTGAAGATATGATTATTCCATCTTCCTCCAAAAATTCAAGATCTTGTCAACAAGAAAAAGGCTTTGAGGGTCATATTGAAAGCAGCTCGGTCCCATGCAAAAAGCCAAGGAAATATTTTCTTTGACTTCATTAGGTATGTGTTAATCATACTTGTAAGAATAAGTATGTTTTATTGAAAATTAATAAGGAAGATTAATATCAAAAATTTAATTAATATTAATCTCATTTTTGTTACTTTATAGTTAGTAATAAATATAATAATGTGATTGTTAATTCTAATTAATAATTAAGACTACTTAAATAATAATGATGTCAAAAGTGCCATTACTAGAATAAGGTTGTATTCCTATGATTTTTGAATTATGAAAGATTGAAAATTAATAAGGAAGATTAATATCAAAAATTTCATTAATGTTTATGTCATTTTTGTTACTTTACAGTTAATAACAAAGGTAATGATGTATTTGTTTAGTGAATATTAATTAATAATTAAGACAACTTAACTAAGACTGATGTCAAAAGTTTCGACATCAGTCTCATCAGTCTTAGAATAAGTTTGTACTCCTGTGATTTTTGAATTATGAAAGATTATTGCTTTGTCAATGAGTATAATAAACAGGACTACTTATAACAGGAGAAATTAAACAGAGAGAATAATATAATGTAGCAATTATAATAACTTCGTACACCCAACAGAACTATTGTATCAAAAATAATAGCAATAGTAAAAATTTCTGTTATATTAAATTATTCTCGTTTTCCCATACGCCATAAGAATAATTATTTACCGGTGTTTCAAAAATCTTTTACAAAAATTATTGTTGAATATAGCAGATTTTTTTCCGTGATCACTAATAATAGTTTTCATAATAAATGTAGAATATTACTGTTGTTAAAATTTGATAATTTTCTTAACATTAAAGTTTTTCATTTTTATTTCTGTTTCTGATTCATATGTAACAAATTCTGATTCATCTGGGCACAAAATATTTGAACGTCGTTATCTTGAAAACCGCTTTATAAAAACGAGTCCCTCATTCAAATATATGTTATTTGGTATACCTATTTTCATATGAACATGTATTACAGAACTGAAAGTGAAATAAAATTTTGGCCATATGAATCAGTCGAAGAATGGAATTTCGAAGAACTACCCTTAAGCCATGTCAGAGGCCTTATGGGCGGCTTGATAACTTTTGACAGTAAGGCCCGCCACTGTCTTACAATCCTCCACCAACCCGGTCTTGGCCCCCGTGGTGGAGTATGGCCTAGCCGTCCTGCAATGCAGGAAGAGACCCGTGCCCCAGCAGTGGGGACATACAAAGGGTTGATATCATTATCTATGTATCAATAGGCGCGTGTTTATGTGAAGCTTGTTTTGTCTTTTGTCTACGTTTTCGTGCATTTTCCGTGAAACGTGCTCGCGTCCCTATCGGACGGATATTCGGATTTTTGTGTAAATATTCGGGCGGCCAACGTACGTCAGCGGCAGCGGGCCAGCTAACGAATTACTCTCATTGTTGCCCGACGAAGTATCGGCAGCCGGGAACTAGGTGCAGTAGTTCCACCGAGGAGAGAAATTTACTACAGGGGTAACATAATAATAACTTCAACACAACACAGCCACTTGCTGCTGTGTGGTGTCTGCCTAGAGAATAGCACCAACCCAAATTCTTCCTGCGGGTGTCGTAAAGGGCGACTAAGGGACCCAAATCGGGGGGTGGGCAGCAGCGCCTCCTGCAGTACAATTCCACCAAACTGCGATCCCCGACCCGCATGCCCAGCGTTGGGATTATGGGCACTACCCGGCCCCTATGATAGCACAACGTGGCGCTCTTTAGGGGATGTCCAGCAGTGGACTAGTATAGCCTGATGACGACGATGGCACAACCTTGCGCTATGGCGCTCATTAGGGGAAGGCTATGTCCAGCAGTGGATTAATATAGCCTGAAGAAGAACACAGCCACTTGACCTGGTCCCAAATTAGGGTACCCTGTACTTTGGTAACCAGGCAACGTCACAAACATAAAAATACACCGAGACTCAGGAAACTTGTACGAAGTAGGAATTGAAGCCACGGACTCTGTCATGAAACCCAAGGGCCTTAACAGTGAGACCAACGAAACAGTCGTGCAAAGACCGCCAAGAAATATCGGTTGCTTATAAACGTTCTACACTACAGTGGAGCGAGCCTTCTCTTAGAGAGAAAGTATGAGCTTAATTACCATGCGCGGGCCCACTGTGGATTGGCAATAAAATTTCAAAGACTGAGGTATTTGGACACTGCAAAACTCTCGTTTCCTCTTTCCTACATGGCTTAGGGAGTGATATTGGCGTACATGTACATGATTTTGAAAACAAAGTCATTGATATGTGGCGAGATTTGAACCCACAAGCTCCCAATTGAGAACCCGATGTTCTACTGCTCCGCTACCACCGCTTCTAGTCGAATAAGAATTACTCTCAGTGCTGCCCGATGAAGCATCGGCAGCCGAGAACTAGGTGCAGTTGTTCCACCATGGAGAGAGATTACCACAGTGCGGTATGGGTTATATGGTAAGACTGCCAGGAATATCAGCTACTAATGACACCTAGGTTGATTAAATTCTTTTTAATTCACTAACCCGTGCTAAGGACAATTTTAAAAACCTATTTACAGGCTGAAAATTCCACCCATGCCGAGATTCGAACAACCTCTGGCTAACCGTGCCAGCGCTCTCCCAACTGAGCTATTGGGCGACTAACGATCCAAGAACTGGGGTTTTTTTACCAGCTGGGGATCGAACCCGGGACCTCTTGCATGGTATGTTGTTATACTATTTTTATTTTGAATGCACTAACCCGTGCTAAGGACAAATTTAAAAACCTATTTAGAGGCTAAAAATTTCACCCATGCCGGGATTCGAACCCGCAACCTCTGGCTATCCGTACCAGCGCTCTTCCAATTGAGCCAATGGGCGACTCACCGGCATCAGTGAAATTTCGGACCTCTTTACACTATTCTTTGTATTACGTACAGGCAGCGACTCCCGGCATGGGTGAAATTTTTAGCCTCTAAATAGGTTTTTTGGTATGTTGTTGTTTAACCCAAGTGATTGATTCCAATCACTCGGGTCGACTTGGCCATGAGTGCTTACAATAGAAATATTTATTTCAGTGACGTCGTTTTACTCAGCCCCTAGTCAAACTTTCCATCACCGAAGCAAAAGCGATTTCACGAGTAACAACTTGACATTTTGAACTGGAATTCAACGCAAGTATCTGATTACCCATCAAAGTGAGTTTGTCAGTCTCTATTATACAGCTCCGATTACATGTGGGTTTAGTTAGAAAGTTGAACACAGTATTGTGGAAGTGTAAGGACCTAACACATTTGAAGTTCAGATGATATATTCTGTACTTAAAAACAAGTACTCGCTGTACGTCCATTGTGATAATAATACCCTCAAAAATATACTTTAGAAGACTGCCTATTGTCTTAGAGAGAGATTCTCTGTAACTACATATTATTATATAAGCGAAACGTACTCAAACGCCTGCAATACATGCTTTTTTAGTAGTTTCTAATTTTATATTGTTCCCGTAATCTGAAATGAATATTTTGTATTTTAAGAACGGGAAAGTTTACTCGTCAATACGAAGAATTTTGCCGTGGGTAAAAATTGCTAATTCTTCGTGGAGTATGGAGTACCTAATTGATATTTTTATATTGAATATGATAGTTTTTTAATTTCTATAAACATAACAATATAACGTGACCTCACGTTTGTATTCCAGAGAGGTACGCATAAACCAGGGACTGCCACTTGCCATTATCTCGACAAAACACCATCTTCAATAGTGCAAGCACACCACTTTTCGGTACTTTCTATCTGTGGTACTTTGGATAATTGTCCTCCCCGTAAAAGTTATTGGGATCATGTTACACTCTATATATGATTTATTAGAATAATTATTTGTGGTGTTTTAAAGCAAGATAAAATGTACCTGAAACTGGTGTGCGTTCATGCATCGACTACTTAATTTAATGAAGTGAAAGAGGTCTGTCGGGATCGCGACAAGTGGCAAACCCTGGTCTCTATCTACTCTTCCGGGATATATAGACGTGAATTTAAGGTATGTAAGTTGTGATTGATCGAACGTGTGATTGGAATAAATCACTTGAGTTAGGCAAGGAGTAAGGTATCAGGAATACGCTGGATGCAAGCCGCTTCCAACCGATCTTTCTGGAAATTCAGGGAGGAGGCTATATCCAGCAGTGGACTACTTGTGGCTGAATGACGATGACGATGAAGGTGTAAGGCAGTTTGCTTTTTATTTAACTAAGTAATAATGACCCAATTACATACAAATGTAAAAAAAACTAAAAATGTAACAAAGAAAATTTCAACTTAGTCTACCATACTGGATGGGAAATGAATTATTAGAATTATGCTATCAAATTTTTCAGACAGGGATCTGTTTTGTAAATATGCTGTTGTTACTGGACCTGCTTCTGTGCATAAAGAAGGTGTAACGTTTGGCTGAGTTCATACCAAACTGACTGTCAGCAGCCGAAGGTAAGCGAGCGTTACGCATTTTATTGTATTTCCATACAACGATGGACACTGGAGTGTTATACATATTTATGGCGGAACGTACGGATGCCATACGAGTATAAGTTTTTCGTGACCTGTCAAAATCATTTGATTGCGCGGACCATGAGACACTTTTATTAAAACTAGAACATTACGGATTAAAAGCGAAAGGTTTAGAACTGATGAGATCATATTTGAAAGGTAGGGTTCAAAAAGCGGACGTCAATTGTATAAAATCTACAGGTTCACAAATAAAAATGGGAGTACCTTGTGGTACTCCCATCTATGTTAGGGCCATTCCTTTTCCTTGTATATGTAAATTTATTCACTTTTTCGATGACATGTAACCGTCAATACGTTATTACGCTATGCGCAGACACTGACATTCGGCGGTCCATTAATATAGCGCGTCACTACGTGCCGCGGACGCTGATCGGCTACGTTTTTTTATGTTTGCATTGGGCCTTACAGTGAGCCGTCTCACATTCCGTGGCTGACTATGCGTTTGGTTTGGACACGCCCTGTAATCGATGAAATTTGGTAAGTATTCGTAGTGGGATTTCTGTTTATGATATGTGATATTTCGACTCGTTTCTCGATGCCGACGGAGAAGCGGCTGACTGACAGAGCACTTTGAATTAATTTACTATCCACGCTTACTTTTTGGCTGTAGATTAAGACAATATATAAAGCTCAGCAATAGCACTTTTCGGTGCTAACTAGTCCCACCAATTGAATAAAAATCATAACTTGTTTTATAATACGGTTTTTTCAAAAAGTGAACATCATAAATTGTAACAACGGTGATAGCTATTTTTAGGAGCTACTTACAGTCTAGAACCTAGAATCCCAGAACTGGGGAACCTAGAACTGGGGAAGGATTTCTGCTGAAAACAGCCATTTTGGGCATAAATGTTTTAAAGTTTTAGATTGTGAATTCTTGACAGTGTTCGAGTGGTCCCATCTCCTATCAAGTGTGAGTGAAGGTGCCACTGGACGCTGTAAATCATCACATTACGTAGATACAAGGCCAAAACTATTTATAACACTGGCACCTGATCCATTCATAAAGACGTAATGACAGTTTAAAAGAGGCTTGTGACCTGCTCTAAGAGCTGGGTTTAAATATATCATCATCATATAGGATAGACCAAGTTTGCCCAGAAAAGTTCACATGCATCTTTAGGAGGTTCAGGTTATAAGCGTTCGGAAAAACGTACGCCGGCCAGATGTCCCACACTTTGGCATTATGAAGGATGATGGAAAACGATTAGTGCGGAATTCTTTAGAGAATATAGCCCCCGATTGCATAATCACGACTTCCCAGTGCAATCGAATCAACCGACTTCCCCACTTCCTACCTTTGTAATAATATTGTAAACGTAAAACGTCGGAATAAAGACGGACTCGCGCCTGCAGCGGTCGGACGAAGTTGGTCACTAAGGGCGCGGACAAGTTGCGCCCCGGCAGTAATTTGCGCCCAGCCTTAGAAGCACCAATTTGCGACCGGTCGGTCTGACACTACAGCTAAACTCAGAAGTTTCAAACATGGCCGTTTTCTCTTTCAAGATTGGCGTATGACTTTTGCCTTTGCATCTGCGGAGATGTCTATACAGCATCCAGTGGCACCTTCAGTCAGGCTAGAGGGATGATGGGACCACTCAGCCCGTGTGCAATAAAGATTTTTGAGCTTGATACCAGGTCGTGATCAACTTACCTGTGTTTTTTATAAAGCAATGAATTGCTTCATGGATATGGCAGAAGGCCTCAAGCGGCGGAAATACTCTGTCCTTAGGGACAACTACATTTGGGGTTGAGACGATGGGTCTGTGGGGTTCCGAGGCACGTAAAGTTCACAAAAAAACATCAACGCGCCTCATCGACTCATCAGGCGATACAAGAGCTGTTAGCTACCTGGGCCAGGGCATCCGCCTGGCCGTTAAGGGGGGATGTTCGCAATCTCCGCAATGGTAGCGGTCCGTATTAAAACGTAAATATTAAATAAGTTGATTAGTAATAGTTGTTATTAATCATGTAAGTTTTGTAGATAGTAATATTCTTTCTGAGAAGTTTAAGAATGTTTAACATGTACAGTAATTACATATTATTTCTAATGCACTAACCCGTGCTAAGGAAAATTTTAAAAACCTATTTAGAGGCTAAAAATTCCACCCATGCCGGGATTCATGTGGGTAATCATGTGGGTACAGTGATAGCATTCCGATGTAAACCTAACGGCAAAGTAGGTACTCGGGGCTGCAAGGGATGCAAATTACTTCAGCTAGATGTCACTGCCTGTACGTAATACAAAGAATGTTGTTCGAAATTTCACTGATGCCGGTGAGTCGCCCATTAGCTCAGTTGGTAAGAGCGCTGGCACGGTTAGCCAGAGGTCGCGGGTTCGAATCCCGGCATGGGTAGAATTTTTAGCCTCTAAATAGGTTTTTAAAAATGTACAGTAATTACAAAGTAACACAATTAATTATTTCAATGTAAAGAATATACTTTCTGTTTGATGAATGTCAGTAAACTATGACTGCCTTCGGGCCATATTTGTGCTGGAGAAAAAAAGCTTTGGAAAAAAAGCTCCTCTCTGGCCATATATTTTAAAATCGCCTAAAAATTTATTTTTGTTTAAATCTAGTACTATATGGATATGGTGTTCGTTATTTGCCCATTTACCACTAGTATGGGCAATGGTATGGGGAAGACGCTTGCACCGACAACAATTGCGGGGGACTACCGGTTGTTGCTTTTTCGTCCACAATGTCACTAGGCATTAAGTTGCAGACACAGCTCACGAAATGTCAAATAATTGGTTAGTTTTCATACAAAAGTAGCAAAAATATTAGTGACGATTCCAGATATACCAACAGCACGCATTTCCGAGCATAACAAGGGTAGTTTGCGCTAGGCCAATGGTCATAATGACGAATTAACCCTCTCTCGAGCCGACCATCTGCGCCATTTTAAAGAGCATGGCGACCACCGGGCAAGTTTTTAAAAAGAACCCTTGTTGGCGCCGACGACCGAAAGTGCTAAACTACTTCCATAGTCAACGTAATGAAGGTCCGCTTTTTTACTATTTGGTTAAAAGTTGAGACCTCTTTCCTGGACGGGGTCAAGTTACGTGGAGCTTGAATTACGGTTTCGGGAGTATAACTGTAGTTCTGTTTCCTGAGAGTAAAGACTTTTTAAGATGGCGTAATGGGCCTACGTGATACAATTTTTTTTTTGCGCAAGGTGAGTTTTTTTGTGTGAATGTAAGATCTTGGAAAACATTTATACTGTAAATTATGTATTTTTTTCAAATTCAGGTAAAATAAACAAAATAACATATTTACGAAATTTGAATGAATTTTATGAAAAGTTTGTCATTTGTATACATTTTAAAAAGAGAATTTGCTTATACCTCTTCTAACAGGTATGCTAGTTTCATTTAACCTTTAGTAATTAAAACGTTAGTTTAGGTATTAAATTCATAGTCTAATGAAATAGCTTCAAGAACAAAAATATTAACAAAGGATACCAGAGGAAAGGATCAGAATCAGAATAGTTTATTCATGAACATAGGTAAAAAGTGTTAAATACAGGTCTTAAATATATTTCTTAGTGATCATTCTATGTTCTACACATTGGGCGTATGAATATTCATGCAGGCATGCAGTAATTTCGTATTTACAAATCCATGAGATGCACAAATACAAATAAAACAAATTCAAAGGAGCATTAAGGAACCGCTGAGTTTTTAGTTTTCCTCAGTTACACCGCGCTAATATGATTGCTTGGATAAAGTAGCTTTAAAAACCTATTTAGAGGCTAAAAATTTCACCCACGCCGGGATTCGAACCCGCAACCTCTGGCTATCCGTGCCAGCGCTCTACCAATTGAGCCAATGGGCGACTCACGGCATCAGTGAAATTTCGAACCTCTTTACACTATTCTCTGTATTACGTGCAGGCAGCGACATCTGACTTAAGCAAACTTACAGCCCCGACTACCTACTTTGCAGTTAGGTTTAACATCGGAACGATATCACTGTACCCACATGATTATACTATTTTTATTTTTAATGCACTAACCCGTGCTAAGGAACAAATTTAAAAACCTATTTAGAGGCTATTAAAGTAGCTTTGATGACTACTTGGTCGACATGAAGCAAAGTAATAACCAAAGTTATTTTGTCCGAGTACACTCGGATTTTGATCGAGTACTCGGACAACGGAACTTTGAACGCGGCTCTGTCACATACACGCAATTCGACTATGGGGCGTCCAATAAGACTGAATTTGTAAACACACTTATGAAAGGCCGGTCGGATTAAACATAGTATGTAACAGAAAAATGGTGAAATTGGATCCAAGCCACTTAAACTGTGCCAACGCAATTTAAAGAATTTTCAGTGCTTAGAGGCCTCTCAATCCTTAGTGACTCAAATCGTCAAACTGTCAAATTTGAATTTGAATTTGACTGAATTTGTAAACACACATAAGAAAGGCCGGTCGGATTAAATATAGTATTTAAAAACCTATTTAGAGGCTAAAAATTTCACCCATGCCGGGATTTTTAATTTTAATTTTTAGGAAATTTTTAGCCTCTAAATAGGTTTTTAAATTTGTTCCTTAGCACAGGTTAGTGCATTAAAAATAAAAATAGTGTAATTAAATATAGTATTTAAAAGAAAAATGGTGACCTTGGATCCAAGCCACTTAAACTGTGCCAATGCAATTAAAAGAATTTTCAGTGCTTAGAGGCCTCTCAATCCTTAGTGAGTCAAATCGTCAGCCTGTCAAATTTGAATTTGACTGAATTTGTAAACACACTTATGAAAGGCCGGTCGGATTAAATATAGTATTTAAAAGAAAAATGGTGTACTTGGATCCAAGCCACTAAAACTGTGTCAACGCGATTTAAAAAAATTTCAGTGCTTAGAGGCCTCTCAATCCTTAATGACTCAAATCGTCAAACTGTCAAATTCCATAAGTAGGATGTTATTGGGCATTCTGGACCAGCTTCCATTCGTTTGAGCTCACGACGCACCGCGCCGGTTGGCGCGGCTTGTCGTTCACTCAAACTCATTACATCTGTTCCAGA
>OW203725.1:867743-946359 GCA_934045075.1 Yponomeuta sedellus
CCGTTTCGAAGAGCAACCGTGTATTTGTGAAATGATATATTAAAAGTGACCTAAATAGAGAAAGTATGGTGAATTGTAGTGTACTCGTATGCAGAAATCGTTATGAATGAGCTTTGGGGGAAGTTTCCTTTGATAGGTAAGTAATTATTGTGTTTCAATTATTGTTAAGCCCAAAGTTGCCTTATGTTGAGTATTTTAGTTAAGTTTCAGTTTTCTTACGGACTAGTAGCTTTGCAACTAGTCCGTAAGAAAAGCAATTTAATAGAATTTGCTTTCCTAACCTAAAAAAACGAAGAGTAAAATAATGTTGCCATCCTGTTATGTCGAAAATCCCGATCATTACTTGACCGTGTTGGCAGACGTTATTTATAAGCGACCGTACGATGGGAAAATATAAAGTAGTATTCCCTAAGAAGGCTGCTAAAAAAACAGAACGTTTTCAAAACCTTTCTTTTATTACTTTAAAGTAAACAATCGATTAAAAATAAACACACTATTTTTAGGTTTTTATTTATCCCCGTAAAGGGTTTTACTGTTATGTTAATAGTATTGCTCTTGTTTGAGAAAAATCCACACAACACCCATAGCGCTTAATATGTTGTTTTGCCAAAAGTGTGCCGTTTAGAGTTTCATTGCTCAGCCTATTTCGGATCTTTGTTTTAATAAGATTGACTGAACTGAAGCAGCGTTCATAATCTGTGTCACAAAAACGAGTAACCGGTAACATCGCACATTAGTTAGATTTACCTTAAGGGTTGGTACTTAGTAAGTAAAAGAATAAATAGTGACGTGCTATGTTGGTATTAGTACTTTGGTTGAATAAAATCTAAAAAAAGTCGTATGTTTACGTACGATTTCTGCCCCTTGATCGTACGAGTATATGCAACATAAATGTAAAACATCGTATGAATACGATTTAAATCGTATATCTGGCAACGCTGCGTGATCATTACTTAACTCGAAGTCCCAGACTTCGACGGCTTGTCCTTCTACAGATATTAAGTTACAAACGTAAGAATATTCTTATCTTATCTTATCTTAACGTAATCAAAATATATTATGAATCTTCAATACTTAATGTATCGTTATTAAAAATCAAATGTACCTAAAACTATAACCCGGGCTTGGCCCCTGCGGTGGAGTATGGCTTAACCTTTCTGCGATGCAGGACCCGTGCTCCAGAGTTATGGACATACAAGGGTTGATATCGAAATGTATAATAAAAACAATAGAGACAGAAACATTACGGCTACAGCACTGAATTATCAAATATAATATCCTGATGCTTTGTTAGATAGCTGCATCGCCTTCCTATGTGACTTGTTGCCCATATAGTTTTTCAGCATTCATTCCACTCAGCAGAAAATGTGTCAACTCGAATTTATCGCAAGAACCCTTTCGGTGTTTTTGTGCATTCTGCCGCAAGCAATGTGCCCTTGAATTCAGTGTAGAATTCAAATTTGAATTTGTATCAATGAATCTCGTACAATACCGTCTAGCCGCGATCGTTTATTAGGTAAAACGTAATTACCTTATTTCCCTAATAAATAATCGACCCGTTCAATATACAACAGCTATGTATGAGTATCGCGAATAATAATACTAAAGTTATTACTTATTATATTTTAATGTAAAATGAAATGAATATACTTTATTGCACACCAGGAATTATAATTTAGAAAATAAGAAGAAATAATAATGTATTACAATATTTATTAATATTAGCAATGTTTGTTTTCCAGATTTCTTCAAAATAGTTCTGTTCTGGAAAAATGGGTGCTAGCATTTAGAAGAGAGAACTGGTCACCTACATCAAATGCTCGAATATGCTCTCTACATTTCGACAAAATGTACATTTTGGTGGTCTGAGGTACCCTTCGAAAGATTTTTTATATGGTGAATTTTTATATGAAAAAAACTTATTAATAAAACAGTTTATGATTGTATTCCATTGGTGGTCTTGATAGCGTCCCTAAGCGCCTTAACTTGTAAAATTTAAACGTGTAAAATAAAACGTATTTTTAATTATAAAAAATGACAATTGTTTATAAAACGTTTGCTACGTTCTGCAAACAATTGTCAGACATGTATGATTAATAAAATTCAAAACTAAATCTGCATTTTTATTCATGGCCTATGAACGACTGAAATATTTTATCCCTCATTATGGCAATTCACTTTTACCGTGGCAACATTCACGCACACAAACAAATAATATTCACCGACGTGAAAACGGTTACACTGTGCCTTGATCTTTAGTTCTACTCTATCTACGGTTTCTTCACTCCGTAGATTTGTATGGAGATGCGCGAAATGTCACCCAGTTGTCACGTTGTAACATACGCGCATCTCCATGCATATCCACGGTCTTGATAAGAGTGACGAAACAGTCACGGTGACAAAAGTAACCCGTGCGCGCGTAGCCTTATAGTAGCAATACCACTCGCTAACTGTGAAGAAAAACGTCGTAGGGAAACCTGAGTGGCTGAGGTACTTGAATACCTTAGCGCTTGAAATTGCCAGTGCGCGGTGGGCATGCGTAGTAATAAACCCATACTCTGTAATGCAAAAATGTTCAATACCTACTTACATGCATGAAGCGAAGGGTCTATCAAGATCATGGCAAATGGCAGTCCGTGGTATCTGCCTACCCCTCTGGGATACATCCGTGAGGTTATTTTATGTGAAAAACTGGCCACACTACTATCCAATAACGGCGCACCACGTCATAAGCCAAAGATTACTATGCGACTATAAACCAATCAGCGCGGCAAATGACGTCATTAACGCTCCACCTACAAACACTTTGATAAACCCGCACGTCGATAGCTCATTTTAGTGCTGAAATTGAATCGGTAACAGTTTTTAACCAACAGCGAAAGCGAAGGAGTATATGATTTTCCAGCATATGCTTGCGTAAGTATGTATGTTTCGTTGCGACTTGCAAATATCGAACGGGTAAGCCAGTATTTAATTTAATAAATTACCCATAGAATCAGAGATTTTAAATAAAGGGTGCCGGCATCCGTTATCCGAACGCTTATAGTTAGATAGACAACACTTTATTGCACATAAAAAAGGAAATTACTCAGATATTTCTTAACCTAAGAGTACAGATGGCGGCCTTACCACTAAAAGTGATCTCGTTCAGACAACCTTTCGATGGACTGGAGCAATACATAGGGGAAGGCAGTAGATATTCAAACTAATTGATAAACTTCTTTAAGATGTGTGTGAACAGGCTTCCTAGACGTCATCTTCTCCCTCGATCTAGGTAGAGTTCAAGAGTAAATCCATTCCTTATATGATAAAACAGACAACGCAAGCGTCACTAAACAACTTGCCATTATTATTATTATTTTTACTAAATAATTATAACGACGTCACAAAAAAACGAAATGGTGGACAACTACTATACAAACCTATTTAGAGGATAAAAATTCCACCCATGCCGGGATTCGAACCCGCGACCTCTGGCTATCCGTGCCAGCGCTCTTTCCAACTGAGCTAATGGGCGACTCACCGGCATCAGTGAAATTTCGAACCTTTTTATACTATTTTCTGTATTACGTACAGGCAGCGACATCTGGCTGAAATAGTTTGCATCACTTACAGCCCCGACTACCTACTTTGCAGTTAGGTTTTTATATCGGAATGATATCGCTGTACCCACATGATTATATTATTTTTATTTTTAATGCACTAACCCGTGCTAAGGACAATTTTAAAAACCTATTTAGAGGCTAAAAATTCCACCCATGCCGGGATTCGAACCCGCGACCTCTGGTTAAATAGGTTTTTAAAATTGTCCTTAGCACGGGTTAGTGCATTAAAAATACAAATAGTATAACTACTATATAGTCAAAAAAATATCTAAACCTTATTCATAATAGTCTGTTAACTTTAAGCAATGCTTATTCTCACTCTGTCCTCTTCTATTGACCTAAGTCAGAATGAAAGAGAACACTCTTTAGCAGCTGTTTTAAGCTAGCGGACTATTATGAATAAGGGGGTTAAAATAAGTCTAAATATCATTGTATTGAAGTCTGTTAATCTTAATTAAAACTGTTTTTATACGGATTTATGCTCGTTTATTACATTTTTACAATTTTCCAACGTTTCGACACTTTTTCAGGTGCCGTGGTCCCGGATGACTGATGATGATTAACCTTAGAAAATGTCTGTTAACCTTGATAATGTAAAATGTGTTTTGGAGAAGCACTGCTTATCCTAAACCACAGGTTTTAACCTTTTTACGGAGTAGGGTACCTTAGAGATAAGGTCATTGTAAAAAGTTACTTGAATAAATTATCTTTTATCTTATCTTTATAAGCAATAAAACAAAACTGCCAGTGCTAAAAGAGTTAAACAAAAGACCTAAAAGTGTCAACTGAACTTTTAACAACATCAAATGGAGCCTAATCGACTTACACCTAATATGACGTCACGCTTGTTGAGATTAAAAACTCAGCGGACCCATCTAGGCCTTGATTAATGGCAGTGGGGTTTTTAATTTTTCAACACATGTTTTTGCTACAGTGAATAGTAATCTGCATAAGAGAGTGATAATCACATTCGCCGCACCGATGATTGAAAATTATAATTATAATCTCTGATTTAATCACAAGCTGGTTTAACTTGGAATTGAAATAAATTGAAAGTGCGAGAAAATGTAAAACCTAATTAGTAAAGATTGATGTGCAATTATGTGTGACATGTAATTTACTTGTAAATCATGGTTTATTAACTATTAATTGTTTTCATTAACATATTTTATTGCGTTTTCCATTGAAATGAAATTTCAGCTGTTTCAAGAAATAATAAAATTTAAATAAAATTGTACTATCCCACGTTGTGGAGAAAAGCTTCATTGCAGTTGTGGCCAAGCGGTTAAGGCCTTTGACTAGAAATCAGTTGGGAATCTGGGTAGGTTCGAATTCCACCGACTCGACAGCGGTTAATGTTATTTTTGACTTCGAACTATTTCGGAGAGAGTCACCATTCGTGTTCACCGCGGCTTGACGATTTCAAGCTATGTGGGATGTAAACACCTTGGGCGCTCAGGTTTCCTCACGACATTTTCCCTCACAATAAGCGAGTAGTATTGCTGTCACAGTCAAAACACTTAAGCGGTCAAAACAAGTTTTGACTGCTAAAAATAAGTCAAAAGTACTTTTGTCCAAAGCTTACATTTGAAATATCAAATGGTAAAAACATCTAGGTATAATGATGCATCACTCAAGTCTGCGACAGCAAAAAAATAGGTGCGACGAAGCACGTAGCGTAGTGATGCGCGAAGGAGCGTGTTAGGTTGAACATGTAAGATCGGAAACCAACTCGACATTGTTGGATACAATTAGAATTTTACTTAATTTTTCCGCAGTCAAATTTTTACATTGCTACTAAAAGTCTTACGTACATATCACACAAATCGTCCACACTATTCAAAAAAGATATTGAAAGAGTTATTATGGGTGAGAATTGCCACGGAATAGAGCGAATAGTTGCATCGAAGCGCTCGTGGCCTAGGCAAACCGAGTGATTGGAATCAATCACTTGGTTAAGCAACAACAGGCGCGGTCAGGAACGCGATGGGTAAGCGTCCCGTGACTACCGCTAGTGGCATTTTTCTGAGCGCTTCCGTGCTTCCCAAGGCACGCTAAGCCGTTGGTGCCGGCTCTCATATAATGGCAGTCGTTAAGCCATGTCAGAGGCTTTATGGGCGGCTTGATAACTTCTGACAGTGAGGCCCGGCCACTGTCTCACAATCCTCCACCAACCCGGACTTGGCCCCCGTGGTGGAGTATGGCCTAACCTTCCTGCGATGCAGGAAGAGACCCGTGCCCCAGCAGTGGGGACACATAAGGGTTGATAAAGATGCGGAAGGTGCCTTGGTCTGCCTCAACGTATCTCGGGGTTCGAACCCACGATCTTTTAAATAAGCAAGCATTCCACGGCAGCAAGTATAATTGTTATTCTGACCTACGACATTTTAAATTTTAAAACAGCAGATCAGAAGGCAGTCCAATAACCTGTATTTCCAGCAAAGACACACCCGCAAGTCTGAAAGGAAACAAAGGCTGAGAATGTTGGTCAGTCCGCCTCCAGACGTTGCTGCTGCAAACAAGATCGATCTCCTATAGACGGAAACCTGCGTGAAACTCGTCCGACACCGATCTCGTCTCGAATAACGTTGTCACTTGTACGAGTTGGACTCGGCATCCGGTTCCGTACCGCTAAAAGTAGGTATGGAATAAAACACCTTTTTTCTAAGTACGTAATAAATTAGAAAAAAAGTATTTACTATCGTTAAGCTTCATACGTATAGAGGTTTGTCTGATACTCGGTCAGATGAGAGTTTGACTGATACTTGGTCAGATTATATAATTGGTTGTTTACGAGTATAGGCAATGCAATACCTCATAATCATTATAGGTGCTTGATTCGTATCTGAGGCCCACTTGCGTCAGCCTGGATTAGCTCATTTAACTCAAGTTAACCGCATTTAAAAACCTATTTAGAGGCTAAAAGCTTAGCACGGGTTAGTGCATTAAAAATAAAAATAAATAGTATAATCAAGTTAACCGGTTAAATCGATCATTTTTTATGCGAAATTATAATTTCTTTAGATTCAACCAATCAAAGTTTCTTGTTTTTTCTTTCACTATAAGTCTAATTCTATATAATACCTATATCTAATTTTTGAACTGAAATTATGACTATACCAAGCACAGAAAATAAGAATAATTAAGGATTCTTGATAAAAGTAACTTTCTCGTTTTCTTCAATTCTCATATTCAATTCGCATGCATTCAGTGGACCTAATTTGCAATTATTATTAACTGTTAATCTTTAACAAAAATTATAAAAAAGCTGGCAGACGAATTACATTTCTTTCTCTCACCCGCTCGTATGCATTTTTGACGCACACGAAAAATAAGAAGACGATTTTTGTGTCAGTTTTCGCTAATCTAATCATACATACTTGGATTCGTTGCTGTAGATGCATAGTTGAGCAGTTGTTGTTGCTTGCCTCAGTTAAACAAATTCTCATATACATCCAAAAATGGTTCCTATACGAACAATGTTTACATACTTTGTGGACACAATATCAAAAAAAATAGGCCACACGAGCCATTTTATAATGGGACGAGTCCACAAACGGGCGGGAGACGGCGGCGCTGTCCCATTCATTCATTACAGAGTGCACTGCTTTGTTGAACTCCGGGAGATGCTGGCCGAGTGCGAGAAGGCACTGTTCCGCATCAATCACGTCTATTGATTGCAGTTTGAGACACAATGGTAAAACTTTATTTGATTAAGTTTACTTCTAATACGTTCTATATACGTCTAACTGTAGGGCGCAAGCCTTCTCTCAGAGTGAAAATGTGGGCTTAATCACTATGCGTGCCTTGCACTGGCGATTTCAAGCGCTGAGGTATGTGAACGCCTCAGATATACAGGTTTCCTCACGATGTTTTTCTTCACAGTATTGTAAGCATATTAACTTCCTTTTTTGTGCGCTACAAAGCGTTCACCATCAACTTTCTTTTTTTATTTTGTCAAGATAACATAATTGAATATTCTTCATTGTACACCAGAACACAGGACATATTATCAAAGATACAGAGTATAATTTGCTAAAAGCAAAGAGAAGCGCTCGTGGCCTAGGCGAACCGAGTAATTGGAATCAATCACTTGGTTAAGCAACAACAGGCGCGGTTAGGTACAGGATGGGTGAGCGTGACCTCCGCTAGTGGCATTTTTCCGAGCGCTTCCGTGCTTCCCAGGGCACGTAAAGCCTTTGGTGCCGGCTGTCATATAATGGCAGTCGTTAAGCCATGTCAGAAGCCTTATGGGCGGCTTGATAACTTCTGACAGTAAGGGCCCGCCACTGTCTTACAATCCTCCACCAACCCGGACTTGGCCCCCGTGGTGGAGTATGGCCTAACCTTCCTGCGATGCAGGAAGAGACCCGTGCCCCAACAGTGGGTACATACAAGGGTTGATAACGAAAGAGAAACGAAGCAAAGCAAATAAAAGCAACTAGCCAGTGGTTATCTTTCTATCAGACAACCAGTGGCCAGTTTCTTCATTTAACTTACAACCCTCAATCAACAAACTGTTTCACCTCAGAAGCTTGGGCGTCTATTTGACAGGAACACGGCAACCAAAACATGCTCAACGAGGTCCCTGCGGCTGTGTTAGGTAGTTGGCAAAAGTTTAAGCTCACCGGAGCCGCCGGTACGGTGGAAATCAATTCTCACTTCATTACGTAATAACAAGTCAAACAAATGAGACCGGAGCTGGCCGCGCTACCATCGTTCCTGTTCAAGCCTACACACCCTAAATAAAGTTACATTCAGATACATATGAAGACAATGTACTTCACTAGAGCCTACCAGCTCAAACTGAAGTTAAAGTATTTATTAATGATTCCTGACACTCATATCGCACCCTAAGAACGAAAGAGGCCTAAGTCAAAAAATAGTTTAACTACTCAAAAAATTCTCAAAAAATTGAGTATCTAACAATCATAGAGAGACATAAAAAGGTATGCTCAATCCGATGAATGGTAAAACAAAGGCACTTATTGTAAAAAAAAGAGCATAGCGAATCTTCCGTCCACGGCATACCTTTTTATGACTCTATGATTGTAACTCAATTTCACTATTTTTTGACTTAGGCCTCTTTCGTTCTGAGGGTGCGATATATAGTTATTTATAAATTAAATGGGTCCAAAAAACGTTAACCTTATTTCCGACGTTTCGGCAGCGTTACAATTGCCGTGGTCACGGGTAGACTGAAATAGCGAGTACAGTCAACTCCAGTTCTAAGTAAATACAAATCACGCCCCTAATCACCTAATCAACTAAGGAACTGCGTGTGGGCGTAGAGAGTGTTAGATATATCGAGAACACTTTATTGTACATGAAAACGGAAATCACACAGATATTTTTTGTCCTAAGTGTACAGACAGCGGCCTTATCACTAAACATGATCTCTCTGTACAAAAAAAATACCTCAGCGTTTAGCCAATATCTGAAGAATAACATAAACTATATAAATCCACAACAGTATCGTCATAACGTATAAAATAATATTAGTAAATAAGCAAAATGGTAATTTGAACACAAAAAAACAAAATTACACAAACATAATAAGATTACACAATTTTTTTATTTTTAATGCACTAACCCGTGCTAAGGAACAAATTTAAAAACCTATTTAGAGGCTAAAAATTTCACCCATGCCGGGATTCGAACCCGCAACCTCTGGCTATCCGTGCCAGCGCTCTACCAATTGAGCCAATGGGCGACTCACGGCATCAGTGAAATTTCGAACCTCTTTACACTATTCTCTGTATTACGTACAGGCAGCGACATCTGGCTTAAGCAAATTGCATTACTTACAGCCCCGACTACCTACTTTGCAGTTAGGTTTAACATCGGAACGATATCACTGTACCCACATGACTACACAATTTTTTTTATTTTTAATGCACTAACCCGTGCTAAGGAACAAATTTAAAAACCTATTTAGAGGCTAAAAATTTCACCCATGCCGGGATTCGAACTCGCAACCTCTGGCTATCCGTGCCAGCGCTCTACCAATTGAGCCAATGGGCGACTCACGGCATTTTAGCCTCTAAATAGGTTTTTAAAATAAGATTAGTCAATCCAACCGCCCCGAGACATATCCGACCCAAAGGTTCCTATAACGCAGGCAGAATTACCGCGCTGCACTGCTAGGGTAGCTCACTGTTACTATCAAATATGCTCCGGAGCGGTAGTCCAAGCCGCGGTTCCTCAGCCGATCTGAAGATGTTATAATGTGCGTAAATGAGAGGTGAGATTTGGCCACCTAAATCACTGTTAATAAGATGGTCTGGTCGCGTTCCTGATGAGATTAGGTCCCGTAGTGGTGCCCCAGTGCGTCGACACATCGAGTGACCACACGTGCCACTAGAGACAGAAAGTATGCTCTGAATTGTTATTACCTACCAAGGATAAGCAGATTTATAGGATTTCCGTGAAATCCTAAATCGTTTGCGAAGAAATAATTGGATAAACACCGATAATAATGCGGACTAGTGAATATTTTTTCTCTCAGACTAGCAATTTTGAAAGTAGTGCAAAAAATCAACCTTCACAGTAAAGAAAATATTACTGTTTGTACTATAATCGCGATGCCAGTAGGATTTTGTACCGTGGAAGCCTGTAATGTCCAGACCATAAGCCACAGAAAAAGAAAGAGAATCGTTTTAGAAAACCAACTTAATTATCCTATTATCCTATTATCCTATTATCCTACTACAAATAAAAACATACACGGTGCAAGGATGCAAGGATGCAAAGTATGCAGCACTTTTTCAAGGTTCCCTAAGGAGTTTACACGTTCAGTCTGGCGTCAGTTCAGTCCGTGACCTTGATCAAGCTCGGATTGATGCCAGACTGATGAAGCATCAAAATATTCGAATATCTGTCAGTCTGATCCATCAGTCCACTGAATAGACAATCAGCCTGCCGTCAGTCTAACCAAACTGATGGAATCGACCAGACTGAACGTGTAAACTCCGTCTTATAGTTTCGCATAACGTATGTCTGAGGGCGAGATAAATAGTCGTTGCTTAGCCCAAGTCCATAGTCATGCTTCCCTAAGCATTACTTCAGGCTAACTTAGCAAAGTATCAATGCGTTACTAAAATAGACGTTTGCTTAGCTGAGCATGTTCTTAGGCCAATGCTAAGAATTAGTCCGGGTCTCGCGACTTAGAGAGTGCCAAAGTACTGTCTATGATAGACAAATCGATTCTTAAGCAAGTGCTTTCGCTAAGACTCGTTCTTAGAAGCGACTATTTATCTCGCCCTGACTGTCCATGGCCTAGCTCAGAAACGATTAGTGTACTCAGAAACTATGACTGCGTTAAATTTGTAACGGTGCAAACCTCTTTACAGCATTTTTTTGATATTTCTTTGATCATGTCTATAATTTTCAAAATCTAAAATTACGTCACCCATTTTTTACGATTTCGTTGTGGTTTCGGTATTATTACTTGATACTTCAACCACACTCGTAAATCGTCCTTTATCTACTTATTTAGCGTTTTATCAAGTTTTCTGTTTAAATAAAATACAGACTTGAAGCCGTTCCACTTTTATTATATATAAAATGTTCTTCAACCACACAAACACGCGACTAACTCGCAACATGGTCTCGACAGAATATCAGCGTTGTGGTTAGATACCTCGGTGGCTGCTACAACACATGCTGAGTCGGGAACCATTTTAGGGGCTCAATACTTTAAAACTTTAAATAAATTACTTCTACTAGGTCTACATATTTTTCTGTGCTGTTCTATTCAAATGTTTTTTTTTTGTGTTTTGTTAAGATTTGCGTTTTTTATGTTTTTTTGTTACCGTTTGGTTTTGTTTTTGAAGTATTGTACCTTTAAATAAATTGTTTCTCTCTTTTTCTCTCTCTCTCTCTCTCAAATTGAGCCTATTTAGGGCCAGTTTCTGAATTGGGAATTTCACTAAGTAAATAGTTAACGGTACTGCTGTCTCTTCAAATTTACCAAAAAACAGCATGTTTCCTTAAGTATTTACTTAATGAAATTGTCAGTTCAAAAATCGGCCCATAATATCTCAACGCTTGCTTAAAAAAATGACATCACGATAATTCGTATCAATGTTGTCCTGATATCGGCTGAACACCGACTTCTACGCCTACCCACCACAGTGGCAACAAAACTGTAATGTTTGCTCGCCGCTGATTGTGGGGGTGTTTGCCCCGCGCCCCGCGCCCCGCCCGCCGGTAATCCACTTACCAGAGGCTAGTCATCGATTGCTCATCGGCAATAATGGTTGTCTCTGTGCCACACGCATACCTCACATTAGGACTCAAACCTTTCTTCAGAGACAGGGGATAAAATATATAAAAAAATACATAATATAGTTTATTTGCCAATTACAAGCAATAGAATAATGCAAAAAAAATCACAGATACATGTTTACTGCACTGTTAAACAATTTGTACTTCATAAAATAGCTTCAGATCTCCACACTAGGCATAGCATAGTGGAGACCCCACGACGTATTTACGATACACAAATAATTTTAATACAAGGTTAACATTTTTTTGGATTAAAATATGTTCAAATTATTTCATACAATATATATATATATTGTATGTTAACCTTGTATTAAAATTATTTGTGTATCGTAAATACAGAGGACACAGAATACGAATACGTAATACAGAGAATAGTGTAAAGAGGTTCGAAATTTCACTGATGCCGGTGAGTCGCCCATTAGCTCAGTTGGATAGAGCGCTGGCACGGATAGAAAGAGGTCGCGGGTTCGAATCCCGGCATGGGTGGAATTTTCAGCCTCTAAATAGGTTTTTAAAATTGTCCTTAGCACGGGTTAGTGCATTAAAAATAAAAATAGTATAATTTTTAGATTAACTAAAGTAATGTGTAAAATAAATGTTTCAGTGTGGCTCAAATCGTTATCTTACGATGAAACTGAGAAACTTCTAGAGATTTGTAAGTAATTATTTCATTTTAATATCACCTTATTAATGTATTTCACCGTTTTAAAAAATATAAGTACTTATTTTTGGCAGTAGTACTCACCCTCTCTCTGTCAAACTCGCACACACACGCATACACACTCACGCCTTCACATTTACATTATTTTTTTTTACTTACACACATAGACGGAGGTCAATTAACACTGAACACTATTTCTGAAATACTTTTGCTTTTAAACAATAAAATACAAATTATCATAGTTAGGATTTGGTGTAGATTATTATTTGTAAACGGCGGAAGTAGGCGCTGTCTGCTGTAATACAGGTGATGAGCCTAGCACAGCAGCGGATGCTCAATAATTTTAATTATAAACCAAAACATGTATGTAAAAATTTTAGTTATAGTCTAGTATAAGTCTTTTAAGTCGCAAATAAATAATTAAAAAAAAATATATCCACTGCTGGACATAGCTCTCATAGCTTCAGCAAAAGATGCGTAATAATTAATTATAATTATAATATAAAGTGTGCGTGTGACAATGTTTATACTTTATTGCACACGAAACGTTAAAAACATAAGAAATAAAAACATAAGACATTACATAAGAAATAACATGTACAAAGGCGAGTTTATCTATGTAAGAGACTCCTTCCAGCAAACCTTGGACAGTCGGAGCATCAGTAAAAAACGGGTCTATATACGTGTACAAAATAAACTACATAGACTGCAAAAACCCCTAACAATAACCTAAGCAGAAATAATATACTATATAGACTTAATATCTGTAAATATAAATAAATAAAATAAAATACATAGCTCAAAGTTATGATAGAGATAAATAGTGCTCTTTCAACTGCTTCTTAAATGTACCAATTGTGGGGCTAGCGCATATTTTCCTATTTCAATGATACTATTTCAGTGTTGTAAGCCGTTGGTGCCGGCTGTCTTGTAATGATGGTTCTTAAGCCATATTAGAGGATTAAGGGCGGCTTGAAAACTTCCGACAGTAAGGCCCGCCACTGTCCTACAATCCTCCACGATGTTTGTCTTGGAAAAAAGTTTGCGGCAACAATAAAATATTATTATTATTAATACGTTTATTGCACATAAGTAAATCTTACGACGAATCGGCCGTAGACTGTATTCAATGCAGCCAATAGCTTCGGTTTGGCGGCGGACTTAATGCTTTAAGCATTATAAATATATTATCCCACGGGGCGCGTGCACGGGGCAATTCGGGGCGCGTGTGCGCGCACGGGGTGCACGGGGCAATTCAGAACTTTGTCTATCTGTATGCCAGCTTCATGTGACTCCGTTCAGGTGTTATTGAGTGATGGAATAACAAACGTCCACACATCTTCACAAACGTTCACATTTTTATTTTTAGTAGGATTGTCTGGCTAGAAGATATAGTTTGAAGATTTAAGATTACCAATACTCTGCAGCTTATGTGCTGTCTTACATTCCTCCACCAACCCGGACTTAGCCCCCGTGGTGGAGTTTGGCCTAACCTGCGATGCAGGAAGAGACGCGTGCCCCAGCAGTGGGGACAAGGGTTGATAACGATGTGCCTTGAAGATACGAATGCTTTCGTAAGAAGTTCTGTTGGGTATTTGTGATGTGGACAAACACCGAGTTTTTACGATGTTTACTAGGACTTACGGGGAATAAAGTGTTCCATACTCTCCACTTCACGCTATCACTTTTATAAATATTCACTTGCGGCAATATAACACGTGGAAATTTCACCGTAGTACGTTTGAGCCGAGAGGAAGGATCCATCGTGTCACATTAAAATTTCCATTTGACTTGACAGCACAAGAGGAGTGTCTCTTAGACAGCTAAAAGTCTCTTCAACATACTTTCGTTGAGACTTCGAGACTTGGAGAGAGACCTTTCTATGGTCGCCAGCCAGCGTAGAGAGATGCATTTATTTGAAGCTAAGAGTAGTTTCGAGACAGTACATTTACATACATATATCGTACATAAATTTACGCCTTTGTCCCAGTCGCATTGGCAGGGACCATTGTTTGCCACTTGCCACGACTACGTCTTTCGCTTCATCATAATTTATTGTAATATTATCAGTTATAGTAATGAATAGTAAAGGTGATAAGATATGATATCAACCCTTGTATGTCCCCACTGCGGGGGCACGGGTCTTCCTGCATCACAGGAAGGTTAGGCCATACTCCACCACGGGGGCCAAGTCCGAGTTGGTGGAGGATTGTAAGACAGTGGCGGGCCTTACTGTCAGAAGTTATCAAGCCGCCCATAAGGCCTCTGACATGGCTTATCGACTGCCATTACATGACACGGCTTAACGTACCTTGCGAAGCACGGAAGCACTCGGAAAAATGCCACTAGCGGTAGTCACAAAGGTAAAGGTGATAAAATCGTAATGATCTTTACTGAATAGTAACCATAAATAAAATGTTATAAATTTATAATATGTTTACAAAACAGGTTAATAACGGCTTCGCTGTAGCACTGTAGTATGCTGTACTAGTTTATAAATAGTGAACCATAGAACCTTAGCTGCATTTGTCCTAATTTAAGTTTTGTGTATATTTGCATGCATTCCTTACGTACGAGTTCTACAAATTTGTTACACCCTTACAGGATCCATGTTACTAGTTACGTATGAACCGTTCATGGTTTTGCAACAAATAAATAAAATTAAATAATTAATCAGTGTTACGAAAGCCTTTTTATAACTCCGAACCGGTAATAAATGGATGCAATGCGAAAAACTGCCGGCAGATGCTGGATGCGGCAAGCTGAAGACAGGGCGCTATGGCGCTCATTAGAGGAGGGCTATGTCCAGTGGACTACATAATATAGCCTGAAGAAGAAGAAGAAATGCATCTCATTTCCATAAGAAAGTTATTTTAGTTTCAACATGTGTAATATTTTGTCGATTCCAAACCTTTGTACAATTCAACATAGACTCTACACAATTCTAGTAGTGCAGTAAGTAGAATAGAACAGAATGTATTTGCTAAAGCATGGTAATTACATATCATGTAAGTGGTAACTTAATATTATGGTACAAGCATGCTCCACCCGTCAGGGTGCGCAAATATTACTTTGCTTGTGAAAACAAACAGCCTACCTATTATTAGCCATATTAGAAACTAAATAAAAAATATTATACTATTTTTATTTTTAATGCACTAACCTGTGCTAAGGACAACTTTAAAAACCTATTTAGAGGCTAAAAAGTAAGTGATGCAATTAGCTTAAGCCAGATGTCGCTGCCTGTACGTAATACAGAGAATAGTGTAAAGAGGTTCGAAATTTCACTGATGCCGGTGAGTCGCCCATTGGCTCAATTGGTAGAGCGCTGGCACGGATAGCCAGAGGTTGCGGGTTCGAATCCCGGCATGGGTGAAATTTTTAGCCTCTAAATAGGTTTTTAAATTTGTCCTTAGCATAGGTTAGTGCATTAAAAATAAAAATAGTATAATCATGTGGGTACAGTGATATCGTTCCGATGTTAAACCTAACTGCAAAGTGGGTAGTCGGGGCTGTAAGTGATGCAATTTGCTTAAGCCAGATGTCGCTGCCTGTACGTAATACAGAGAATAGTGTAAAGAGGTTCGAAATTTCACTGATGCCGGTGAGTCGCCCATTGGCTCAATTGGTAGAGCGCTGGCACGGATAGCCAGAGGTTGCGGGTTTGAATCCCGGCATGGGTGAAATTTTTAGCCTCTAAATAGGTTTTTAAATAAAAATATGTACACGAATCTCTGTAATACAACAAAAAAACATGTTAAGCTTAAAACTAATTTGGTATAAATTGTGGATCATTAAAGAAGTCCTTTCTTTACATTATAATACAGTTTATCTATAAGAATTTTGTACAATACTGCTTTATATTTTGTAAGGGGTAGGTCAGCAATTTTTTGAGGCATATTGATCTTTATTGCCATAAAGTACGAATTTCGTGAGTGTAAAGCTAATGACTGTGCTGGAATATGTAGTTTGTTTTTGTTTCTGTCTCTACCGTTATATACTTCGTTATTCTTCTTAAAGATGTGAGGGTACTTTTTTACTCATATACATATTTCAAAAATGTAGAGACTAGGAAGTGGCAATATATTCAAGGTTTTAAACAGTGCATGACATTAAAATAAACTGAGGTTTTAGTGTGTTGAAGGTCTTAATTAATCCTCAAGTCCATTCCATTCAGACGGCAAATGAGTTGAACACGTCCACGAATGCGTGCGACGTTTGTGAACACCTGAGTCAGATCCGATCAGCCCTGTAAGGAGCTTGGCTCAGATTAAGGCTCTCAATTATCGGACGCCAGAGGCCTCCCATGAACCGAACGAAATGCTATTAACTGACATTGCAATGTTCTGTGGCGAGCACATGTCAACTCCGCACGCGCACTGTAAACTCCATCACTCCTGCATCGCGCAATCAAAGTGTTTCACCTGACGGACCATGAATATAACTGTAAGAGTGACACTGGGTGGGTTACTATTTAAAAAAATGTATAGTAACCCATAAAAATACAAAAGTATTATTCCATACGTACGTTACGTTCCGTATGTACGTAATACAGAGAATAGTGTAAAGAGGTTCGAAATTTCACTGATGCCGGTGAGACGCCCATTGGCTCAGTTGGAAAGAGCGCTGGCATGGATAGCCAGAGGTCGCGGGTACGGATCCCGGCATGGGTGGAACTTTAGCCTCTAAATAGGTTTTTAGTATTATTCCGTTCAATAATTTTACATGTGGTGCAAAAACCCACCTATGCATGTGGGGTCTCGTTAATTAGTAAGTAAAATATTTTATTAGCCCTACCAATTTTTTATAGCCAATAAATGTCCTGCTGCATGTCACATGCCTATAGTTATACAAATAAATTAAAATTCGTAATTTTAATCTATTATATGACTCATGTGTGAGCGTGTGTGTTTGTGTGTGTGTGTGTGTGTGTGCGAGAGAGGGAGAGAGAAAATGTGTATGTCTGAGTGTGTGAAAATAGGAGCGCGCGTTAGTGACATGACCTAAACCTGCGATTCTATGCCGTGAGATCAGTGACTACAATCATGATTTTTCAAGACAGTTAAAGAGGTCAATCAGCAGTCGACACGTGGTTCCGCATTTCTTTGTCCTCAAATCGCAATAGGCCTCTGGCGTCCCCGGATTGCCTACACAAATGCGATCAGCGTTAAGTGGCGCGCTGTGAGACGGCATCGGTACCACGAACCGGCAATGATAGATATATCGGTAGATAAAAACTACATTTGCTTCTACACACACACACATACACACACATTAACATATACACACACACACATACTATAACTGATAGAAAATAAAATTGGAAAGCAAATTTCCACAAGAAGAGTAAGTAAGACAGAATCAAAAAACTGATTCCATATTGTCTCTCAATATCTTCTAAACCTACTTTTTATCAAAAAATAAGTAATATAAAAAAAAATTTTGTTAATGTTAGGTTTTTATTCAGACTGCATATATACCGGATTGCAATGAAACTTTACCAATACGTTCAAAAGACAAATCGAGGTTTGACTGAACTTTGAATTGAAAAAAAACCTTGTCAAAAAGAAATTATAGCCCTATGATTAGTTTCTATGCAAAATATTAAGCCTTTCGGTTGATGTTATTATTGCTTAACAGATTTTTTTTTTATATATTTTATTTGGATTACGACTGCGGTGCTCTCTTTTTAAAATTCGCAATCTTTTATTACTTTTTATCACATTTAATTCAGTGAGAACAAGGACGGGCTGAAAATTACCGCTGTGATGATGCATGCACTAAGCTGAGCCCTATCCTTTTTAAGACATGGGTACTTGTCTCTATTTTTTGTCACAGTATCTACGAGTATATGTTCTCTAATCTATGTGTGATAAATAAACATTTTTCAATTTCAATTTTAATTATGAGGCTCTATCTTCTTTTTTATTCTGTTATTCTTAGTTGCAAGCGCGAGCCAATCTTGGTTTGTGTCCTCAAGACCATATTATTGATAAAGTGTCATTGCGACCCGGAATGTCGCTTGTGGGAATTACACGTATGGGAACTGCACCTTGCGATGCCAAATTGAGGCGGTCGTTTGAGAATTAAAAACAAAGTAACAACGTTTGTATGCGAATTGCTCCTCGAGGGACCCTCGAGGGATGGTTGTGAACTTGAAACCTGAAAGTTTACGTATTAAATTAAATTACCTACTTATTGATGGCCGCTACTTATTGTAATTAATCTCTAAATATAGCGTGCCAAAACGTACGTTCCATAGGCCTTTCTTAAGTTGTGTATGTAAAATTAAAAACTAAGAACGACCGTCGCTAACAGATAAACCGAACAGGCTTCCGAGAGCGGCTAGATTATAAGAAACACTTGTTATTTGACATATTTCACAAATAAAAAAAAACCTCTAAGTCTTCACTTCCATTTCACGACAGCCGAGATCGGAAAGCTACCATGAGCGTTTCAATATTAACTTTGGCCTTTGCAACAGCTACCGAACCAAGCGGTTACTTTACGTAGATAAGTGAAGGAGCCACTTGGACGCTGCATTGCCTGGAACAGTAATGCCCGGCTTTTATACCGTATCAAATTTTGATATACATCGACCAAATAGGGGATGTATTAGGAAAAGGAAAGATAAGATAAGTACCCGGAACCGGCATGCGTGCATGCAACGACTTATGAACGTTGATGAAGTGAAGGTTATATGTCAGAATCGTGGCAAGTGGCAGTCCCTGGTCTCTGTCTACCCCTCTGGGATACAGGCGTGAGGTTATGTATGTATGCAAGTTCTGTCATTTTAGATTTGAAAAACAGCGTCCAGTGGCCCTTCACTTACACTAAATGACCACTTTACTTTTCTCTCTTAGTAGTTTGTGTATACTCTCTTTGTTGCAATGTTTTAGAGAGAGAGAGAGAGAGACAGAGAGAGAAACAATTTATTTAAAGGTACAATACTTCAAAAACAAAACCAAACGGTATCAAAAAACATACAAAACGCAAATCTTAACAAAACACAAAAAAAAAAACATTTGAATAGAACAGCACAGAAAAATATGTAGACCTAGTAGAAGTAATTTATTTAAAGTTTTAAAGTATTGAGCCCCTAAAATGGTTCCCGACTCAGCATGTGTTGTAGCAGCCACCGAGGTATCCAACTACAACACTGATATTCTGTCGAGACCATGTTGCGAGTTAGTCGCGTGTTTGTGAAAATAAATAAAGACAAAAATTATTGAATACTTACTTACAAAACAAAAAGAAAATCAAATAAATGCATGTCTAATAGTTGGTATGTTAAGTGTAGTGCCATATAGTGTAACAACGTGTGTGTGGGTATGCAATAAATAAATAACTGGGTGAATAATTGTGAAGCAAGCAAATAAAATGAGAGGTGATTTGTATTTGGCCGGTGCGGTAGGCGCAGGCGCCGATTCATCGAGGAATATCTACCTAGTGCAAACGAGTTATATAGAGTTATAGCCGGCAGATATGACTGCCCTGTCATGTGTTCGATGGAACAGTGGCATCTCAAGTAGTGGCTACGCAAAATATTTTATTTAATTTGTTATTAAGTGTGTTATTTAAAAATGTACTGGTATTTTTTAATTTTTTCAATTTAACTTTTAATGTAATTTATTTACTTATTTATTATTATATATCACAATTGTAATTTTATTTTGTTTCATCTATTGTTAATTAATTTTAATTAAAAAAAATGGATGTAATGTCTGAAATAATAAATAAATTTATTGAATTGAATATAAGGACCAGCTACGCTAAGTTTTAAGTCCTATGCCTTAATGTATGTGTACGCTAACGCATGTGTACTACTTTGTACCATGTGTGACCTCTAATTTATAAGAACACTATTCTCTAAGATACAGGTTTTACAGGATAGCAGTCTGACACTGTTTTTGAACTCATGTTGTTCTGTCACTGCCTATTTTAAGTGTGCGCGTACTTAAGTCACTGTCTCATTTAATTGTATTTGTGTTTTTGCTATTTGTACAATAAATAAAATAAATAATTACTAATATTATTATTATTATTACTGGGACGCTGCCTGTGACGTTTTTAGATAGTGCAGGCTTGCCCAGTACCTATATTACTCTGACAGCTTAGTCGGCCTAACCCACCGGAAAGACTATTAAATACGTGCGGGGCAAACCAAGTAGCAGGTTTCTTCACGATGTCTAAATAATAGTGTAATTGAAACTGAAACTTCACTACTATATTATTAATACGCACATTAGCTATGTAGATATTTACTTATTACTTACTACTACAGTAAAGAGCAAAGATAATAGGCTTTCCAAAGGCCATCCAAAGGTTGTCTGGAACAGATCGGTCTTAGCGATAAGACCGCCAATCGTATAACATTACTTAGATATAAGAATCATAGTTGTGTAACGGTGCAAACCTCTTTACACCATTTTTATTTCTTTTTCTATCTATCATTTTCAAATATTTAAATTTTGTCACTCATTCTTCGATTTCCCTCATTTTTCACCACTACTACTTTACCCTTTGACCTGATCTGACTTTTTACCTGCTTATCCGTTTTTATCCAGTTTTTTCTGTTTTATTAAAATATTATACTAAATCTACAAATAAAACCACATCTGAAGTCGTTCCAGAGTTTATTTATTATTATAAAATTATATAAAACGTTCCAGTTGTAATATTTTTCTGGTTGTGCAAAAAAGTATTCTCTATATATATATATCTATCTTTCTATGGAACCTAATAGGATAAATCTACAGTGAATTATAACAGAGTGAGTCATCAAAACGTCCTTTCACGGGAACCACTGGAGATCTTCTTAAGGGTATGAATAATATGATTTTTCACCCTAACAACGCTTACCGCTCGTCGGAAGCAGCCGTTATTGCATTAGAGGAAGGTTGAAATTGTAATAATCTGTATAATGCTTCTTAACTGCTTAACTACTCTCGTAAATAAAGTAAATAGGCCTGTTTCGTAAGCCCAGTATCAAGGAGCGCTTAGCGACGTGGCCACGGAAATGGCGAGAGACGCCCACCACCACGAAGCAATTTTCATACATTTTTTTTTATTTACTATTTTTCATTTTATTTAGGATACTAACAGTTTTTTCTTTCAAAGTACAGAAAAAAGTATTTTGTCTAAACGTTGCGATCGATAAGTTAATCATAACAATGTTAACAAAAATAAAATTAAATTTTAACAAAGAAATGCCTTTTATTTTAACTATACTAACACAGTTTACGAACCACTAACGTAATAAAGAATAGAAAGTATATTGTTTAAAAGTTACTTATTTTGAACAAAATACGTTACTTTTCTTTCAGTACTTTCTTGAACATTTTTTTTAATAATTTACGAATATTTTTAAAATATTTATTTGAGATTTAAAACGCACGACTACCGCCGTCTTACTACGCGGACTGCTGTCTTTCGGGTCTCAATATCCCACCGATACTTATTCTTTATAATTTATTATTTGTATAGAAAAATGTCACATGCAATCATAAAATATACTTAAATGAAGCAAATCTACAAGAATATCGTCAAAATTAATACTTACAATAAATAATATTATTAATAAATAAAAACAATTTTAAAAACCTATTTGGAGGCTAAAAATTCCACCCATGCTGGGACTCGAACCCGCGACCTCTGGCTGACCGTGCCAGAGGTCGCGGGTTCGAGTCCCGGCATGGGTGGGATTTTTAGCCTCCAAATAGATTTTAAAAATTGTTTTTATGCCGGGACTCGAACCCGCGACCTCTGGCTAACCGTGCCAGAGGTCGCGGGTTCGAGTCCCGGCATGGGTGGGATTTTCAGCCTCCAAATAGGTTTTTAAAATTGTTTTTATTTATTAATAGGGTCGAGACACTGGGCCCGTGGGGCCCCGAGGCGCGTTCACTCTTTAAAGAGCTGTCAACGCGCCTCATCGACGCCACGGGGGACCGGAGGGTTGGCGCATACCTCGGCCAGAGAATAAGTCTGGCCATCCAAAGGGGGAATGTTGCCAGCATTCTGGGCTCCCTGCCGAGGGACACCGACCTGGGGCATGTGTTTTATTTGTAAATTATAGGTATTTATTTTTATTTCTTTATGTTAATTAGATTTTAGTTTAGTTTTACTTTAGATGTTTTGTTTATATAGATAATAATAAATAAGAGAATATTGTAAAGAGGTTCGAAATTTCACTGATGCCGGTGAGCAATAAAATGCCCCAGTTTACTATCCAACTCACAAGCGAGATGCACAAATACAGCTTACAGAATAGCACAGCAAATTGTCAGTTCCGTGGCCCCAAAGTAAATATCGTCCCTTATTTTATAGTATTTGTATTTATTATTATGGCGGCAGTTAGTTCGCTTGTAAAAGATTTAACGTCGCCGTCTCCAGATTAAGGCGTAGTTAAGCTGTAGTTCCTTTGAGCGAGTGTCTTTCAGCCCCACACTGATGATCAGATCATCTACGGGGTTGAAAATCGCTTTGTCATTAACAATAATATAATAATGTTGGCCTTTTGCATTTTGCAGATTAAGATTGCAGTTATGCTTTAGTTGCTTTGGCGAGTGTCTTTAAGCAGCCCCACACTGATGATCAAATCATCAAGGGGGTTGAAAATTGCCTTATTATTACGCCAAACTAAATTGGCATCTCCAGTTTAAGGCCGTAGTTATGCTGTAGTTATTGAGTGTCTTTAAGCACCCCTACGCTGATGATCAAATCATCAAAGGGGTTGGAAATTGCTTTATCATAATGCCAAGCAAAATCGGCGTCTTCAGATTAAGGCCTAGTTATGCTGTAGTTGCTTTGAGAGAGTGTATTTATGCTGCCCCACACTTATGATCAAATCATCAAAGGGGTTGAAAATCGCTTTTTCATTACACCAAGGCAAATCGGCATCTCCAGATTAAGGCCGTAGTTATGCTGTAGTTGCTTTGAGCGAGTGTCTCTGTTCAGCCCCAAACTGATGATCAGATCATCTACGGGGTTGAAAATCGCTTTGTCATTAACAATAATATAATAATGTTGGCCTTTTGCATTTTGCAGATTAAGATTGCAGTTATGCTTTAGTTGCTTTGGCGAGTGTCTTTAAGCAGCCCCACACTGATGATCAAATCATCAAGGGGGTTGAAAATTGCCTTATCATTACGCCAAACTAAATTGGCATCTCCAGTTTAAGGCCGTAGTTATGCTGTAGTTGTCGAGTGTCTTTAAGCACCCCCACGCTGATGATCAAATCATCAAAGGGGTTGGAAATTGCTTTATCATAATGCCAAGCCAAATCGGCGTCTTCAGATTAAGGCCTAGTTATGCTGTAGTTGCTTTGAGAGAGTGTATTTATGCTGCCCCACACTTATGATCAAATCATCAAAGGGGTTGAAAATCGCTTTTTCATTACACCAAGCCAAATCGGCATCTCCAGATTAAGGCCGTAGTTATGCTGTAGTTGCTTTGAGCGAGTGTCTCTGTTCAGCCCCAAACTGATGATCAAATCATCAAAGGGGTTGGAAATTGCTTTATCATTACGCCAATTCAAGTCGGCGTCTTCAGATTAAGGCTGTAGTTATGCTAGTGTCTCTATGCAGCCCCACACTGATGGTCAAATCATCAAGGGGGTTGGATATCGCTTTGTTATTATGCCAAGTCAAATCGGCATCTTCAGATTAAGGCCTAGTTATGGTTATTTGTTGCTTTGAGCGAGTGTATTTATGCAGCCGCACGCTGATGGTCAAATTATCAGGGGTCTTGGACATCGCTTCGTCACTACGCGAAGCCAAATCAGAGTTTAAAATGTTTTAAAGCCGGTAAGTCTCGCAAAACTACCTCGTGTTGTACACATACATACATAACCTCACGCCTGTATCCCAGAGGTGTAGGCATAGACCCGGGACTGTCACTTGCCACGATCCTGACAGATTACCTTTGCTTCATCAACGTTCATAAGTCGTCGCATGCACGCACGCCGGTTCCGAGTACTTTTAATTTTCCCCTTTGCTATACATCCCCTATTTGGTCGATGTATGTTCGTCTGGGACGTCGCTTACCAGCCCGTCCACTCACATTCACAATATATATATATATAGTCGCTCCTATCCGGTAACACAATCAACTTGTCGTATTTTATAATCGCTCTATTTCCCTTAGCTTTTTCTCTATTCAGTTCAGCCTGAAGCATTTTCCTTGTTTCCAGCACTTTTGGTGGGTAATCCTTTATGTACATTTCAGTCTCTAGCAATTTGCGTTTATTTTTCAGTACTAGTATTTTTTTTCCCTGCGTTTTTGTCCATTTTTTCTCCTAAATGATCTAGATTTTGAAATGGATACCTAGTTTGAATTGTAACGTTCATTAAGCCGCAGTTTCTGTTCTACTTTGGATAAAACCTTTTCATTTCATTTCATATATTTGGTTCTTCGATATTTCCTTCATCCTCTCCACATGTCCAAATCAACGCAACATTCTTCTCTCAATTCTAGTTTTGTATTTATGTCATTGATTTTTTTTCTAATGCGAATACTTTGATACTGAGGCATTCAACCAATGCATACTGTCCATCCAAAAAAAAAATAAAAAATAGGGTATCATAATAATAACTAACAATATAAAAAAATGGCTCACCTATATAAAAATTGTATAAAAACTGTCAGTTTAAGTCAGCTGGCGTCCCGACATGTGCTGTCATCTGTTTATAAAAAGCTGTATGGATACATTCCCTATAACATATTTTAATTTTTCGCTACTTGTACACATAGTTAGAATATTTTCGGGGCTTAATCGCGTATTTTAATCGGGAATGTGGTTTCAAACTGTTGCAAACGTGGGATCCGGTCATCAAGGTGTGTTCGAGTGGAAAAAAGTCGCATGGCTTATCGTCCGACATTGTCAGTGTAGTGTGTCGCAACCCTAATAGTGCTTTGTGATGGCTGAATGAGAGTAGTCTGAGACCTCATCAGCCGAAGATGCGAACGGGTGCCAGCCATCAGTCTTCTCGTGACCACGATGACGGTAACGTCGTCGAAACGTCGAGGTAAAATAGCAATAAATTACTACGCGATTAAGCCCCGAAAATATTCTAACTATACATTCCCTATGTTGCCCAGCAACGGGCGCCCTTTGTGAGTTGTATAGACAGATATTGCGGATTGGCAATTTTAAGCGCTAAGGTATACCTCAGACACTCTGGGTTAGTCTATAAACGTCCCACTGCAGGGTACATCGATATCAACCCTTGTATGTCCCCACTGCTGGGGCACGGGTCTCCTACTGCATCGCAGGATGGTTAGGCCATACTCCACCTCGGGGGCCAAGTCCTTGTTGGTGGAGGGTTGTAAGACAGTGGCGGGTCTTACTGTCAGAAGTTATCAAGCCGCCCATGAGGCCTCTGACCTGGATTAACGACTGCCATTATACGACAGCCGGCACCAACGGCTTAAGCCTTGCGAAGCACGGAAGCGCTCGGAAAAATGTGGTAGTCACTGGATGGTCACCCATCCTGCACCTTACAGCGCCTGTTGTTGCTTAACTCAAGTGATTGATTCCAATCACTCGGTTTGCTAGGCCACGAGCGCTATGCAGGCTACAATCCTTCGCTCATAAAGAGAGAGTATGGGCTTATTACTTGAAGTACCTTTAGGGAAGAGCGGGTGATCGTTGCTCTTCCACTATAAGGGGAAATTTCCCGCCAGGCAGATCGTATGCCTGGGGACGGCCGGTCCAACTATGGCTAGTCCGACGTCATATTTATGGTGTCATTGAAACACTTTGATTGCGCGATGCAGGAATGTTGGAGTTTGCAGTGCGCGCGCAGACTTGACATGTGCTCGCCACATACCTAATTGAATATCTCAGACACTAATGTTTCCTCACGATGTTTTCCTTCACAGTTACCGAGTGGTGCCTGGGACATGGTTTTATAGATGGTGTAGGTTTGCCCAGCACCTATACCATCCTGACAGCTTAGTCGGCCTAGCCCACAGGAAAGACTAGTCAATACATGCGGAGCCAACCAAGCCGCGGGTTTCCTCGCGATGTTTTCCTTCACCATTAGCGTGTGGTATTGCGTCTACAAATTCGCAAATGTACGTAACTTTGAAATTAAACAAAGTCATTGGTACATGCCCGCACTCGGGATCGAACCTGGGGCTCTCGCTTGCCAGTCCATGGTCCTACACACTGAGCTACCACCGCTTACGCACAGCGTCGGAGTGGTCCCTTCACCCATCTAGTGTGAGTGAAGATACCACTGGACGCTGTATAAATCATCTCATTAAGTGGATACAAAGAAGGCCAATTTATTATTATTATTATTATCGAGTGGTATTGCTTCTACAACTTCTTAAATATACTCGTACGTAACTTCCGCTCCTCTACTTCTAATCTACGTTTAAAGAGAATTAAAATCAGTTTAAGTTTTTTTGCACGATTCCTTTTTTTACGTTTGGCTGTGATTTTTGCCGTATATTATCGTGTGTGTAATGATAGCTTTCGCTTTAACCGCAAAATAATAACGGGTCATTGCAGCCTCGATAATAAACTGATATAATTTATAGATTTGCATTTAAACTTTATGGCGCCGTTAAACCATCGCTGCGATTTCAGTGAAAAAAAATGCCTTTTCGATTCGAAATCACGATAAAGGCTAGCCTACTAAAAATTGTTATAAAGTTTATTGAATTTTCAATTTCAAATGCTAATATGGAACAGATGGTAAAAGTTTTATCTGTTTAATTTTTTACATTGGCAAAGCGAAGTACTAGTAGATTGACCAGTTAATAGTAAAGAGAGAGAGAGAGTGGACTGTAAAATGTTTCATTAGAAATAAAACGCTAAATGTTTAACTGCACCTCTGCTCCTTACGGATCGATCAGAAAAAGTAAATCAAAAAATGGCGGCTCGTCGCTGCTACTCTCATACGATGGCCGTGAAGGGCCAACGTGTGCATGCTGTGTCGTAGACAACTGGCCGAAAAGAAAGCAATATCTTATAAAGAAATTATTTTCTTTCAAGCCAGCACTGGAAAAACACAGACTTTTTCTTACCTTAACTAAGCTTAGTGCCTAAAGAAAATACTATTCTTTGAGTTTTGCGACCAGTGTCAGTGTTTTTGTGATTAAATATATTTTTAGCGAGAGACCCAGATTCGATCCCCAGTGCGGGCATGTACCAATGACTTTATTCAATTTCAAACTTACGTACATTTGCGACTTTGTAATCGCAATACTACACGCTAACGGTGAAGGAAAACATCGTGATAAAACCCGCGGCTTAGTTGTCTCCGCACGTTTTGACTAGTCTTTCCTGCGGGCTAGGTCGACTAAGTCTGTCCGGTCTGTCCGTAACTGTCAGGATGGTATAGGTGCTCGGCAAGCCTACTCCATCTTAAACTATATCCCAGGCACTATAGCATCCGAGTGGCCCCTTCACCCATCTAGTGTGAGTTAAGATACCACTGGACGCTGTATCAATCATCTCTTCTTCTTCTTCTTCTTCAGGCTATATGTAGTCAACTGCTGGACATAGCACTCCCCTAATGAGCACCATAGCGCCCTGTCTTCAGCTTGCCTCGTCCAGCATCTGCCGGCAGTTTTTCGCAGATCGTCATCCCACCTGGTCAGATGACGTCCTACACTACGTTTGCCGAGTCGCGGTCTCCACTCAAGAACAGGTTTACTCCAACGGTTGTCGATTCTTCGCGAGATATGGCCAGCCCACTGCCACTTCAGCTCATTCATTCATTCATCAATCATCTTATTACGTACCAAGATATACTTTTCATTTATTTATTTAATATTCTTATTAGCGTGTCGATGACAAGCCATCGGGGTAAAAAGATTTGCCAATCAGCGTAAGGGACTCACTGATTGTTGCCCAGGCTGCCCCAGACGTACGGGCTCAGTGAGGACGTCGTAATTTTTTTTTTATTTGGGCGAGGTCCTGCTACTATATATTTTGTGGTAACCGTTGTATAAAATGTCAAATAAAACTAATCAATAAATAATTAAAAATGTTAAAAACATAGTTTGATATAAAATAAAGCAAAAAAAATTAGAATGTCAAATTGTAATAATAAAAATTCCTAATGTATTCTTAGCCTAATGGGTTTAAGTGTATGTCATTCTTTTTTTTCCTTGTTAGTTTTCCTTTTTGTTCTTTTTCTTTTTTTCTTCCCTTTCCTTTTCTTCTTTTCTTCTTTTCTTTCCCTTTTTTTGAATTTAAACCCATTAGTAAAAGCTAATAAAAGAGTAAAATTTTAAAATAGAAACAAAAATTTTATACAAACAAAGTAAAATTACTTAAAGGTTTTAAAATGAATTATAAGGTCGTGTTTACCCCGACGCCTTATCTCTGTTTACTCCGACGAGTAGTCACAAGCAAGGCGCGGGGGTACAAAATAATAGTAATTAAAATTTAAATTATTATAAAAATACTTAAAATACACTTCTTCTCTCGCTCGGCCAGACCAGAAATCATCGATCAATCAATCGTCGTTGATGCACGGAAGCGCTCGGAAAAATGCCACTAGCGATAGTCACGGGACGCTCATCCATCCCATACCTGACCGCGCCTGTTGTTGCTTAACCAAGTGATTGATTCCAATCACTCGGTTCGCCTAGGCCACGATCGCTTCGTATTGAACAGTACTATTTTTAGTCAGGTTCCACAGTTTTCTCCATAGTAAAAGTTTTCTGTAAGACGAGTAGAACTCCCAATTTTTGAACGACTACAAGCATTATATTGCACCCTGTACCTTTCTAAGTTAGTTACATTACGAGCCCTTGTCCTTCGTCTGTAGCCCTGACACCCGAGTTTCATAGAATAGTCTCTATTTTTGTTATGTTTAAGGATTATTTTCCGTTGATATAGTGGTGGCAGCACGCCGCTTGCCCGTCGTAGGATAGACGTTAAGTTGGCACGCCTGTCGTTGTATTTTAATTGTATTACAACAAAAGCGGCAGTGATTGAGGTCGTAGGGAGCAGCTGTAAGCAGCGGCAATTAGCGTCGCACTAACGACACTTGTTACTTTGTTGTGTTCCGCAAGTATTAACGATATCGCGCACGACGTGGATTAAGATGCAGTGGCCGACGCGGAAACTGGTGACCATCGGAGAAATGGCAACACCGGTACTTTTAAAAACTGCCTGATGGTGACACTGATGGTAAGACATATCTAGGTACTGATTCAAAGGATCTCTTTGATGGATCACATAAGAAATGAGACAATTCGGCAAAGGACTAAGGTGACTGAGATAACCTAAAGGTTAGCAAGTTGAGGTGGCAGTGGGCTGGTCATATTGACGAAGAATCGATGGCCGATGTGCTGCAAAGGTTCTCGAGTTGAGACAACAAACTGGCAAACGCAGCGTACGACGCCCGCCAGCACTATTAAATATATATATCAAATTAAAATAAAAATTTAAACGGCTGACACGGCAGTGCTCCGCAGCAGTTGCTAGCACCATAGACCAAAATACCTTTTTGGTCTATGCTAGCACTCACATCTGCGCGGGCACTCAGGGTTAGACACTCGCCTGCAGTCAGAGACGAGCAACCGACGACGCGAGCTCCGTGCTCCGAGCTACTCACCATGATTAAGCTCTGCGAATCAGAGCAAAACGTGTTCGGACTCTTGCGACTTAAATACAAGTAAATGAATCCAAAATTAAATTAAGCGATCGAGATAGTACCTAAGGTACTTGTACACCACAGGACTGACATTACATTAGCAACAGCAGCCCATCAACGTCATCAGTGGATCCTCACCCGCCTTATTTATCGTTACTAACTTCACTTCATTCAAATTTGCTGATCATCGATATAAGTATGTCCTCACTGTTGGGGCATGGGACGGTTAGGTTAGGTCATACTCCAGCACGGCAGCCAATTCTGGGTTGGTGGAGGATTGTAAGACGGTGGCGGGCCTTAAAGTGAAAAGTTATCAAGTGGCCCATAAGGCTTCTGACATGGGTTAACGACTTCCATTACATTAAGAAGTTAATAATTTAAAATAAAAGTGTTATTTCGGCTCTACGACAATTCTTTTCACTTTAGCTCCACATTTACAGTTTTGAACCCTATAAATTAAGAATATCAATAAAACTATTCAGTATATGCCGTCAAAATCACGCTCCATCTGAAAGTGTACACAAAGTCCAAAACAAACACACACAATTTTCCACTTCATAAACTATTCCACCTTTTGACTAATTAATTACAGTGGCAGTGCACGCAAATGTATTTGTGAGCGCTAATCATTGTGGTCGCGAGAGTGCCAGAGCTGCAGATTGCAATGGAACGGAGCCTTATTTCTGCGTGACTGAAACAGAGATTGTGCTATAAGGTTTGTATTATTTTTTGCATAAGCCATCTTTCAGTTCTGCACGAAAGAACTTCCATCGGACCACCAGACGATCGGCTCGAACGCACGCTTTTATCGTCGAAATTGCGTGAATCCGCCCTAAGCGATTCGCGAATTCTTTTATAATAAGAACAGCAAAGTTGTAGAACACGCTGCCATAGTCTGTCTTTCCGGGGACATATAACCTGGGTGTCTTTAAAAGTAGAGTCCACCGGCATTTAACAGGTGAGCACGTAACATCGTAGACCCCGTATTCGCTTACCATCAGGCGTGACTGGTGTCAATTGTAACCGGCCTTACTTAAAAAAAAGGAGGTGTACAAAATATGGTCAACTGCTATTTGCATTCTACTAGTTAACCCGTAGGAGATAAAGGAGATGAAAACATTGTGGTAGACGAGACATTTTCAATAGGAGATTATACACCGAGAGGATAAAGCACTGTTTTATGTCACAAAACAGGGTCATTGAAATAGTATAAAATCTAAAAACATACGACCATAATAAGATTATTTCCGGTATTTATTCAGATTGAATTAAAACGTTCGTTATTCATTATTCATAAGAATTGAATTTAAACATATTTTATTTGAAAAAGTAAAAAATACCTCTGGCAGCCAACAGTTAATTCTCAATTAATTATTGGTACTATTGGACGGCCTCTGTGGCGCAGCGGTTTGGCACGCTGACTGTAAAGCCGAAGGTCTCGGGTTCGATCCCCGGCCGGGTCAAACTAGGAAACGAACTTTTCTAGTTTGTCTCGGGTCTTGGATGTTATCTATGTATTTATTGTATTAAATCTATCGTCGAGTTAGCACCTATAACACAAGTCATTTAGTTGTACTTAGTATAGGGCTAACGAGATCTGTGTAATATGTCCATGAATATTTATTTATTTTACTACATTTTCTTTTCTTTTTGTGTTCTTAGTAAATTTAATTTTGCTGTTCATAGTATGCTGATTTTAAGCCTATGAAGTGCTCGTGGCCTAGGCGAACCGAGTGATTGGAATCAATCACTGGAGTTAAGCAACAACAGTGCGGTAAGGTGCAGGATGGGTGACCGTCCTGTGGCTACCGCTAGTGGCATTTTACCGAGCGCTTCCGTGCTTCGCAAGGCACGTTAAGCCCTTGGTGCCGACTGTCATGTAATGGCAGTCGTTAAGCCATGTCAGAGGCCTAATGGGCGGCTTGATAACTTCTGACAGTAAGGCCCACCATTGTCCTACAATCCTCCACCAACCCGGACTTGGCCCCTGTGGTGGAGTATGGCCTAAACTTCTTGCAAAGTAGGAAGAGACCCGTGCCCCAGCAGTGAGGACATACAGGATTGCAATCGCATAAGGAAAATACTCGCAGGATGGTTGTGTCTAGTGCCTCAATACTTTCATAAGTTTTTTTTAAGTCGAAAAGTCATTTTAGTTAAAACTTGTATTAAAATATTAAACGTAGTTTCTTATCCTCCACTCCTTACACTCGTGTTAATTGTGGAAGTAGTAACTATGACAGCGGTGGTAGCTCAGTGGGTAGAACCATAGACTGGCAAGCGAGTGCCCCAGGTTCGATCCCGAGTGCGGGCATGTACCAATGACTTTGTTTAATTTCAAAGTTACGTTCATTTGCGAATTTGCAGTCGCAACACCACACGCTAACTGTGAAGGAAAACATCGTGAGGAAACCCGCGGCTTGGTTGGCTCCGCACGTATTGACTAGTCTTTCCTGTGGGCTAGGCCGACTAAGCTGTCAAGATGGTATAGGTGCTGGGCAAGCCTACACCATCTATAAAACCATGACCCAGGCACTACAGCGTCAGAGTGGTCCCTTCACCCGTCTAGTGTAGATACCACTGGACGTTGTATAAATCATCTCATTAAGTAGATGCAAAAAGGCCAATATTATAATGTAGTAACTTTGACATTAATTAAATACCTACACGTTTTGTTTTTTATAATGAATAACTTAATTTTCACTTCTTTATTATATACCAAAGACTTAGTTTTAAAAATACAAAAGAAAAAAATAATTAATGAAAAATAAAATTTACAAAAGCTTAAACCAACATAAGTGTTTCTATCGATTTTATTATATAAATAAGTAATAATCGGCCTCGATTTAGTTTTATTGACAAATAGTCCCCCCTCTGTGGTCTAACCTTCCTGCGATGCAGAAAGAGACCATTGCCCCAACAGTGGGGACATACGAGGGTCGATATCGATCGATCAATAGTTTCATGTAGGGACCAAACCCATTTGCAATAGCCTTCAAATGACTGTTAAAATAAAAATATTTAAACTTAATTTAATTAATTTCATAAATGAATATATACACACGAGTCAAATACATGGCCTTCCTTTTTGGCTTCGCCGGTTAATTAAATTTGAGCGCTACGATTCGGCAGACAAACCACTTTCGCTCTTTATTACCATGTGAATGACCTCAATGTATCTCACTTTACTGACTAATTATTTGGCACGAGCTCACTTCGCCATAGCTAGTTAACCTTCCGGCTGTACAGTCAGACGGAAGATTAAAGTACCTTTTTTTGAAAAATCACCGATAACTAACGCAACTGAGGGATTTTTTGAAGTAGTCTATATACGTCGCACTGCAGAGCACATTTCTTCTCTCAGAAAGAGACAGTATGGGCTTAATTACCACGCATGCCCACCGTGGATTGGCATCTCGGATGCTGAGGTTTCCTCATAATGGTTGTCTTAGTGAAATAATGGTAAGTTATGGTTCCCCTTGCTACTACGGGATTCAAACCCACGACCTCCCGTATTTTATTTTTTAGACTTTTTTATGTACAATAAAGTGTTCGATATAATAGATAATGTAGATAATAGATAGATAAATAGATAGACTATTTATCTATCTTGTAGACTTCTAGTCCGGATCTACTTACGGGTGTTGTTATATCGGAAGAGTCCGACCAGGTTTCGCTCCGATTCGCAGAGCAACTGACGACGCGAGCTCCATCTCTGCTCACCATGATTAATCTCTGCGAATCGGAGCGAAACCTGGTCGGACTCTTCCGATATAACAACACCCGTAACCCCGACTTATCAACAATGTGTTGTGCTTACGAATGGTTTAGTTCAAAAAATATTTATCTATCTAACTATCTATAGTTTTTTTTTAATTCGCAATTTATGTCAGTTAGTGTTAGTCATATACAACAGCTGTTTTTTAAAGTCCAAATAGAGGATGTGTTGTCAAAGAGCAAGATAAAACGTACCCTAAATAGCGTGCGAGCTTGCAACGACTAATGAATGTTGATTAAGCGAGATGTTCTGTTAGGTTCGTGGCAAGTGGCAGACCCTGAACTTTGCCTACCCCTCTAGACGAGTTTAGGGCATGTTCGTGGCAAGTGGTATATTTAAAATATTAATGTCATATTACCGTTTAAAAAAATCAATATTTCTCAGATTTTTGCATTGTTTGAGAGAATATAAACATTTTTAGCAATTATTTACTGTAACGATTTAGAAGCGCAAAATCAATCAAGTTATAATTATAAATATTATTATAAAACCTTTCTAAAAAGTTTCATATTAAGCTTCAGACGTCAGAAAGTCAGTAGACGTAATCTTGCATTGGATTTCTTGCCAGTCGCTTCAATTTAATTTTATATCAACCATAGAAAATGTTATACTATTTTTATTTTTAATGCACTAACCCGTGCTAAGGACAAATTTAAAAACCTATTTAGAGGCTAAAAATTTCACCCATGCCGGGATTCGAACCCGCAACCTCTGGCTATCCGTGCCAGAATAGAAAATGTACGAACATGATAATGATAATGTACGTGAATAACCTTCACTTTAGGCTTGTTGTATGTAGTATTTATTAATGATTCGCGATACTCATAAAATAGATATATATTAAACGGGTTTAGTCGCGATTATTTATTAAGTAAAACGTAGGTAATTACCTTTTTTCCCGACGTTTAGACAGCGTTGCAGCTGTCGTGGTCTCGGGTAGCCTGAAGTGGCGAGTTGTTGTATGTGTAAGCAGTGTGTCGGACTGGAGCCAGGGTGGCATTTACCACGGGGCCCGGGCCCCGACCTGTACGGGCCCCCTTAAGCGATTATTGAACGAAATTAAATAGTAACATCCTATTTTAATTCCCTTAAATTTTCCGACATAAGATTTTTTTTCCACAGAAACGTTACACAAAATAGGACCTTCGTGATTTGCCTAATATGTACCCTTCTCCCTAAGAAAAGTAAAAACCTGTGGTATTTGAATAGTTTACTTCTCAACCTGAGCCAATGATAGATAGATAGAGAACACTTTATTGTACATAAAATTGGAAATTACACAGATATTTCTTAACCTAAGAGTACAGATGGCAGCTTTATTACTAAATTAAAGATAATGGATGGGTCAGGTGATGTGTTTTATACCATTGGTGTCCAAAAGGTGTCATACTTGTGCAGACTTAGACTTAATGCAGCAATAAAATGAAATCGACATGTTCATGAAGTTTTATTGTAGTTTCTGGCGAGCACTGCCAACTCTGCGCACGCACTACAAACTCCAACAAACCTGCATCGCGCAATCATAGTGTTTCAATGACATACCATAAAGACATACATACCATGACATAACCTCCGACTAACAATAGTTGGACCGGCCGTCCCCAGGCATACGATCTGCCTGGTGGGAAATTTCCCTTTATAGTGGAAGAGCACGATCACCCGCTCTTCCCTATAAGTTCATGAAGTTCGACCGAGCCACAAACCTTCTCTATTATTACTTTGTAGATTGACCTGGTGGTATCCTTGCGGCGGGCCCCGAAGACGAAAATGACACCCGGGCCCCTTATTCACAATGCGGCCCTGTTTTATGTGTATCCAGATGTCTCTGATACAAACAGACTCAATTTAATTAATATCTGGCTACAACTTCTGATGAACAGTAAATAATAATCATACTTAAAGTATTTTTTGTAAAAGTTTTGTAACAGCTATATCAATAACGTTAATTTGTCGAGCTCAAGGTTAACTTTAATTTCCTTCTAAACAGTTTAAGAATTCTAAAGGGAAGAGTTTCGCAATCTCTTTTCTATGCATGTCTAATCACCATTCCAAAGGTCGTAGGTTCGATTCCCACTGGGGGCCGATGTACATTTGTCTGATTGTGTTGTGTGGAAGTTATTATTAATACACATATGATTTACGGGATTCAAGCCCATTAATCTGACACGTTTAATATTGAGTCACACTCACTGTAAAAGCTACTTGTAAAGCACCTGTACAGTGGGCTACATATCAACCTTTCCATCCATGCATTCGACCTAGTTAGGTTACAGGCGATTATGCAACAAAATGTAGAGGTTTATACGATGCTGACTGTAGCGTCGTGTCATTTTCTCTTATCGAATGTATAAGCCGTTTATCTAAGCTCTAAACATTAACGATCGATGTGCCAGTAATTCACAAAACGTGTCAATTAATAACTTTGCGACGGCTATTTGTAGCGGTACGCTATTTTAGCACATATACACGCGGCAGTCGTGGCCGAGCGGTTAAGGCGTCTGACTAGAAATCAGATTCCCTCTGGGAGCGTAGGTTCGGATCCTACCGACTGCGAATCTTTTTGCGTGAATGCGAGCTGTTTAAATTGCGCCTAGTTAAGTTGTTTAGTTTAAGACGCGGTTGAAGAGTTTTTTTATGTTCTAAGTTGAATGGGTAATTTTGTTATTCTCTTAATAAGGGCATTAAAAACCAATACCTTAAGACGAAGTGGAGAGATAGTTTTTTTTATGTATTACTAACTATTAAGGAATAAGTTTTGCACATTTGTAAAATTATAGTGGCAATACCACTCGCTAACTGTGAGAATATCGTTAGGAAACCTGAGTAACTAAGGTGTTCATCAGAGCTTGAAGATGCCAACACGTGTTTGCAACATGCGTGGTAATAAAACATATAGTCTCTCTTTCTGAGAGAAGGCCTGTAGTCTATAGTGGGGAGTATATAGGCTACATAAAATAATAAATAATAATAAATAAATAAAATACTCATCGAATTGATAACCTACACCTTTTTTGAAGTCGGTTGAAAATAGTACTGAATATAAACTTCACATTTTTTGCAAAATTGAAAAAAAAAAACTACGTTTTTTTTATTGGTGGGGTTCGTCTGTTGCTAGGTGTTACTGCATAGAGTACCTTAATTAAGCCCATACTTTATCTATCCTGAGAGAAGGAATGTCTCCTTAATTGGCCACGTATTTAACATGCATTATTATTATATTACAAAGCAAGGCCGGAATACAATGAAAATCTGATTTATTACACTATTTTTTATTTTTAATGCACTAACCCGTGCTAAGGAACAAATTTAAAAACCTATTTAGAGGCTAAAAATTTCACCCATGCCGGGATTCGAACCCGCAACCTCTGGCTATCCGTACCAGCGCCAGCGCTCTTTCAACTGAGCTAGTGGGTAGAGTCGCCCACTACCTCAGTTAGAAAGAGCCAGAGGTTGCGGGTTCGAATCCCGGCATGGGTGAAATTTTTAGCCTCTAAATAGGTTTTTAAATCTGATTTATCTCGATATCAAATGACATTTTTCAGCTGATTCGTACAAGCTGCGTGTAGTATTTATTATTTTATTATTTATCAATGTTATAATCTTTGTAATGCACCAACAGTGCTAAGGACAATTTAAAAACCTATTTAGAGGCTAAAAAATCCACTCATGCCGAGATTCGAACCCGCGACCACTGGCTCTTTCTAACTGAGGTAGTGGGCGACTCTACCCACTAGCTCAGTTGAAAGAGCGCTGGCACGGATAGCCAGAGGTCGCGGGTTCGAATCCCGGCACAAGTGGAAGTTTTAGCCTCTAAGTATGTTTTTAAATTTATCAATGTTTTTAACAAATAAATCCCACATTTAATTGACTTTTAAAAACACTTTAAAATAAGAATGAGATTCTGCTAAAAGACACTTTTTTTTTTAACTTTAATTTCCTTGCAATATAATTCACGCAAATTCATTTCAAGCATCGCAAGCCATTTCAAAGTTTATTTTAGTCATTACGAATAGCGTTTGCTGTGTGATCGAAAAGTTAATGATTAAAACATACTCGGCGTCATTAGTACCGAGCGGTAATAAATTGTTCTACGTTTCACCTACAAAGCGGTGACCCTCACAGAATAAAAACCTCCTGGACTTTGCCTACAAATCGACTTAACCATCGATATGAACCCTTCTACGTCCCCATTGCTGGGGCTCAGGTCTCTTCCTGCATCGCAGAAAGGTTAGGCCATACTCCACCACGGGGGCCAAGTCCGGGTTGGTGGAGGATTGTAAGACTGTGGCGGGCCTTACTGTAAGAAGTTATCAAGCCGCCCATAAGGCCTCTGACATGGCTTAACGACTGCTATTACGTAGCAGCCAGCACCAACAACGTGCCTTACAAAGCTCGGCAGCGCTCGGAAAATATATCACTAGCGGTAGTGACTTAGCGGTAATTAGCTTAACCATAAGAGTCTTATAAGGCAGATCGCTGGCAGTAATGGATGACTATGGCTGAGGACAGAAGGAAGTGGAGTACTTAAGGAAAGACTATGTCCAGCAGAATACATCCACATAAGACCAATGACATCCACTGTAATGTAAATATCTCGAACACTTGGGTTTTGCCACGATGTTTTCCTTTATGGTTAGCAAGTGGTTTGGATGATACCATTTCATACATAGATAGATAGATAGAGAACACTTTCGCAACCAGAAAAAAATACAACCATGATATTTTAAATCTAAGTAATGTTATACAATTAGCGGTCTTATCGCCAAGAGTGATCTTAGCATGATAATTGTGATTTTTTTCTATAGAAACTTGTTGCGCGCTGAGATTCGATCCTATGACACCTCTCAAATGTGAGGCAAGCGTCCCACCACATCATCACGAAGAAAATTATAATGATAACCTTTAGCCTCAGCAGAAGGCAGGTGGACGCTGTCTAAATCATTTTACAACGTAAATATAGGATAAAATAAAAAAATATACATTCGTTATTAAATCACAAAAACATTGTCTTCAAAGTTCGAGAAAAGATCGGAAATAACTGCAAGACTCCACTCTTAAACTATTAATAATATGTAAGTAGGTAATGTAGCACAGTAGTTATTGAAATACTGGATTTTGGCAGTAATAATTTCTTTTTAATATCTTTTTTATCACCAAAACCTAGCCTAGCTGCGAGTATCAACACGACTGACACCTCCATAAACAAAACGTAACGATATTCTTCTAATAATTCAAACTCGGCCAAGACGGCTAGCCAGCCAGCTACTATAAGGAAGTATTGTTACAGTACCCTACTGAAAATTTGTACGAAACTCGTGAGTCTCACTTGCAATTGACCAAAATTTTTTTGGTTTTGATTAATGATATTATTTAAATTTTGACTCGGGCGGTTCTTTCATTTTATTGTGTTGCAGAGTAACACAAAATTCGCGATACAAAGTTGAGGCTTCGAGTTATAATTAAAAATACCGTATGTAAACGAATCACTTTCACAGTGTAACAAAATACCTACCCGTGGTAAACTTTTTTCAATTTAATTTTTTAACTACCTGCTTCATATATCGGCTGTTTTTGTTTACAGCGGGATTTTGCATAAAGCCCTTCACCAGTAGCGAGATATCTTTTGTTTAAAAAGAGTTTTGTACGTAGGCTTAACAATGTTTAAAGTATGATCTAACGTTCAAGTAAAACTCGAAATTAGTTGTTCTCTTATCAAAAACAAAACTCCTTGTGTCAAAGTATATAAAACATTGACGAGTAGAGCCTCTACTTTTGGATATATATGGTGGATTTTATAATACCCTGTATAATATGTACCTAGAATATACAGGGTGTGGTATTTTCTAAGGTTAACCCGAGCACTAGACATAATAAAAACTGTTTTTACACGGATTTTCTCGTTTATTTTACATTTGTACAATTTTCCGACGTTTCGGCACTTTTTTTTAATTTATACCGGTTGTCCCAAAAAATTAGGTAAAACGGAAGTCCAGAGATAGAGCACCCCTTGGGTACCCGAATCATGGCCATGTATTTTATGGCGCTATTGTATTATACTGACCCACAATTGATTTAGGGCCGGTTTCCGAATTGACTATTTCACTTAGTAAAACTGGTCCTTAGTGTCCACAAGGCACACTACTCACCCATTTCGAAAAAAAAATCAAGCACATATCTTATCACCCTGCGTTCCGAGACGCGATGTAATCGATTACAGCGCGAATCCAACCAAATTGAGAAGTCCCGAAATATCTCGCACGAAATAGGGTTTTTGTGCCTACTGCATTTATATAGATTCGCACTGTAATCGATTTCATCGCAGCTCGAAACGCAGGGTAGTTCTTGTCTCTTATTATTACACTTAGTGGAGCGGTTTGTGTGCCCTTGCTACTTAGGGGTTTATTTTTTCTACCTAGACTTTGAATTTTCTGGGTTTTAAAAATAATACGACCACTTGCGGGATGAAAAATATTGCGATTGTAATACGTGTCACAAAATTCGAGGAGAGAGGGTTTGGGAACAAAATGGAGCCAATCAAACGCGAGATCACGTCACTTATGCGGATATCTATTGGTCGACGATGCCGTGATAAAATTGGTGGTTCATTGCGATGCTGATAGATGGCGCCTAGATCGACAATGGTCTATTCCACAATGCTCCAACATGCCCCCGGCCTTGGAAGTAGTGCTTTCAACGTCTTTATTGCAACGTAGTCTTCTCTGGCTCCACTAGTGGGCATATCTTTGCGTACACTCGCCTCGTAATGCCTGTAGGTGTCTGGATGTCAGCAACTCGTGAAATTCCGTCCTTGCCGGGTATAGTGCAGATGATTCGTCCCAACTGCCACTTGAGAGGAGGGAGATTATCGTGTTTGATTAGAACCAGGGTGTTTGGTTTGAGCTCCGACGTATTCTCTCTCCATTTGGCGCGCGTCTGCAGCTCCGAAACGTATTCATTGGCCCAGCGTGACCAGAAATGCTGGCGTATCTGCTCTATATGCTGGTAACGGGACAAGTGATGCGTAGGCGTATGCACCAAATTGTCACACGCAGGAGCAGTTATTGGCCGGCCGATGAGAAAGTGAGCTGGACTTAGCGGTAGAAAATCACGGGAATCTGAGGAAAGAGGGGTCAAAGGTCGGGAGTTTAGGACGGCTTCTACTTGCGCTAACACCGTGCTAAACTCTTCGAAGGTAAGGTGCGCGTTACCTACCACCCTGCGTAGGTGGTACTTACACGATTTAACCCCTGCTTCCCACAAGCCACCAAAATGAGGAGAGTACGGCGGAATAAAGCGAAATTTTATATTTTGACTATGAGCAAACTCCATTATTTCCGGACTACACTTGGATAAGAAATCTACGAATTCGTTCATTAACCCAACGAAATTCCTGCCATTATCCGAGAACAGTTCTATGGGTTTGCCACGACGAGAAATGAAGCGCTTTAACGCCAAACAATAAGCGTCCGAGGAGAGGTCACTAACGAGCTCTAAATGTACAGCGCGCGTTACAAAACATATAAATATACAAATATAGCCCTTAACGGTTCTAGCACCCCGACCCTTGCGGTTGAGAACGAGCACTGGCCCAGCGTAATCTACGCCACTGCGAAGGAACGGAAAACTGGGAGTAATACGCTCCTTGGGTAAATTTCCCATCAAAGGATTTAAAGTTTTACCCCTGACACGCTTGCAAGTGACACAATCATGTACCACCTTTCTGGCCAAATTTCGCCCCCCTAAAGGCCACCATGACTCCCTTAAATGAAATAAAAGTGCCTGTGGGGCAGCATGAAGCATTTGTCTATGTTTGTGTCGAAACAATAAATTAGTAAAATAGTGTTTGCTCGACAGCAAAATAGGGTGTTTTTTGGCGTAACTAAATTCAAGGGAGTTGTAGAGACGACCGCCAACGCGGATAACTTTATCATCATCAATGAATAAATTTAATTTGGATAAATTGTGCTTGCGTTTCAATTTACTGTTGCCTGTCAAAACCTTGTGCTCACATGAAAATGACTCCAGCTGCGCTAATCGTATCAAAGTTTTTTCAGATTCTTTCAACTCCTCGAAACCAAGAACGCCCGTAAGCCGGTCACTTTTATTGCGCGTGTTATAAATAAACCGTTTCATATATGCGACGGCGCGAATCATGCGTGTGAGCTGAGAGAACCTGCTGAAAGGGAACCATGAACATTGTGAGTTTGGGCTGGTTGTTACGCAGGCCACAGTGGCATGCTTCATCTCTGGTAAATTGTCGTTACAATGGATACCGTTTGAAATGCTAGCACTGCTGAACCCAGGATCATGAAGAAAGGCCGGGCCAGTCCACCATAAAGCGGAATTAGAAAGGTCTTCCAAGCCGGCACCGCGTGAAACCAGATCGGCAGGATTGTCCTTTCCACTCACGTGACGCCACGGGAGTTGTTTGGTAAGTTCATGAATCTCAGCAGTCCTATTCTGAACGAAAGTTTTCAGCAAGTTAGGAGCCATTCTCAACCATCCTAATACAATAGTCGAATCCGTCCAGAATACAACGTTAGCAAACAGACAACGCATTGAGCTACGTACTTTATCATAAAGCCTAGCTCCGAGCAGAGCACCGCACAATTCAAGCCGCGGAATGCTCACTGGCTTTAATGGCGCGACTTTACCTTTAGAGCAAAGTAGCCTAACTACTATTGACCCACTATCATTCACAGTGCGAACGTAAACACAGGCGCCGTACGCTGTCTGTGATGCGTCGCTGAAAATATGCAGTTCTATATAGCTAGCACAGGTACCTATAGCGTGACGCGGAACCCGGATTGTATTAAGCAGTGATAACGACAAACCAAACCGGTTCCAGGCGCGCGTGACGTCACTAGGTACTGCATCGTCCCAGTCAATTTTCAGCAGCCATAACTGTTGTAGTAAAACCTTTGCGATCATAATGGTCGGGCTAAGAATACCTAACGGATCAAATATCTGTGACACATTAGATAATATTTTGCGTTTTGTGACCGGTTCATTGTCGTTCTCAAATTGTGTGTTGAAATGAAATTCGTCAGTTGAATGAAACCAGCCAATTCCTAAAGTTTTTGAGTGTGTGTTTTCACCGAGTGATAACGGTTTCGGCTCGTGTGAACTGTGTGAAGTGTCATGGCGTGGAAAATTATAAATCCACTTCCGCAGTGGAAAACAGCCAGCTTGCAATACTGCTGCAGTTTCATCACAAAGCTGTATTAGTTGGTCCTTATCGTCGTGCCCCGTGATCATGTCATCTACATAAAAATCTTCGCTAATTATCTGTTGCACTTGAAAGTTAGTACAGTCAGCCGCTAACTGTTTTAGGCATCTTACACTTAAAAAGGGCGCGGAGGCTGTGCCGTAGGTAACTGTATTTAATTTATAAATACTTATCGGCTGCGATGGCTCATCCCGCCACAGAATTAGTTGGAGGTCGCGTTGCTGCTGGTCGATCAAGACCTGACGATACATATTTTCGATGTCAGCGCATGCTACATAACTGTGCTGCCTAAAGCGCAGCAAAATGGCCAGCAAATCACCCTGTATAGGTGCGCCGACGGACTGTAAGTCATTCAATGACTTTCCTGAGCTAGATGCAGCACTCGCGTCGAAAACTACACGTAACTTGGTAGTGGTGCTGTGCTCTCGGAATACGCCGTGGTGCGGCATGAAATAGTGGGGATTTTCGTAGGTGGTGACACGACACATATGACCTAAGTCTTCATATTCGTGTATGAAGTCTGCGTATAATTTTTTAAAGCTCGGTGAGCGTTGTAGGCGCTTTTCAAGCGCTAGGAACCTACGTTCAGCTTGGGAGAACGTCTCGCCCAAGGTGTCGGGTGACTGCTTGAGAGGCATGTTCACTACAAACCTTCCGTCATCATTGCGCGTAGTTGTACGAACGAAATGGTCTTCGCAAGCTAGCTCATCATCAGTGCGCATGCCCTTATCCCTAGGTAGCTCCTCAAGCTCCCAGAACAATCTGAGTTGCGTATCTAACGATTGTGTGAAATTGCACTGGATTGGCCCATCGTTGCGCGTTTTATAATTGATGGGACCCGAAATAATCCAGCCCAATTTCGTGTTTTGTAAAAAGGGCCCGTTGGGTAGCCTCATTTTACCTTCAGTGAGAAGATCCCAAAACATATCGGCCCCTATCAAGAGGTCGATATATTTTGACTCGAGAAAATGCGGATCAGCCAGCTGAATGTTGTCTGGAATACAGAACAATGCGCGTGATTCACAAACAGCTGGCAGCGGTGACGTAATGTGCGGCAATACGAAACACCGTAAGGAAGAAGTGTAGGTATTAAAGCGCGATTTTATCTCGATATCACAGATTTGCGTACATTGTGTAATCGAGTTACCTACACCGCAAATTTCGTGAGTGGACTGTATAGTTTGCGCATCTAATTTGTCGCATAGTTTTTTTGCAATGAAACACCGTTGGCTTCCATTGTCTAAAAGAGCACGCGCGGTATGAAAATTGCCATGCTTATCTATTATCTCGACCATTGCAGTGGATAGTAAGATCGATCCGCTTTTATAGTGTGCGCTTTGTGATTGTGTGTGTGCTTGATTGACATGGATGGATGTATTTTTCTTATCGCTACTTAACCCTTTCGGACCGCTCTGATACAATTGTGCGGGTGACAAAGTTGAGTATAGCTTATTAGTTTTACGGTGGCAGTGGACGGGCCCAGTATCGTACGATTGTGCGGGAAGCAAACTTTCACCTCCCGCGCAAATTTTGTCTGACGCACAGTCGGCGACCAGGTTTTAACCTGTACGGTTCGTGACTGATTGCGCTCCCCGACTTGGCGAAAGTAAGTACCTATTATTGTTTTATTTTGTAAGTGTAGTAATATACGAGTTATTGATTACACAAATAGTTAAACATAGGATGTTTTTGTGATAACTATGACTATTGGCAAGCAAACGCTTCGGCATAATGGCCTAACGAACTATATCGACACAATTGTATCGACGTGGGCCCTACAGTACCTCATGCATATTTTAAGTTTCTAATCATTATAAATTTTTCACAGTTTCTGCACCATGTTTCCGGTCTTAAGCGACGCTGCTATCGTAGAAATGCTCAATGACTCTGGGGACGAGGGCGATGACAATGACTAAATCGGTTTGGACAACTTTATTGAGGAAAACCCCGAATATTCAGGTTCCTCTTCTTCTGATGACGGCGAAGAATGTGATGACGATGACATACCCCTGAGTATGCTAGCAGGATGGCAAAAGAGGCCCTTCAATTACAAACCTCCTCCAGAAGATGCTGTTCGTGATCCAGGAGATATTAAAACGCCATACGAATATTTCGAGCGCTATTTCACTGTCGAGCTTATGGAACAGATAGTTTTGACCACAAATCAATATTATATGGCCAATACTGGTATACAAATGAAACCAGTTTGTTTATTACGGGATATAAGGATATTTTTCGGAATACATGCCATTGTGGTATGTATAAAATTTCCAAGACTGAAGATGTTATGGAATGAAAAATACAGGTATGACCCGATTGCGAATGCAATGTCTAGGGAACGGTTTTTCCTTCTCAGGACAAATTTGCATTGTGTAGACGTTACTGCGATGAATCAGACTGAAGAACAAGCCAAAAATAGGTTATGGAGGGTGCAGCCTGTTATCGACGCCGTCCAAAACAGATGCCTGCAGTTGCCAAGAGATGCTGGTAACTATTCAGTCGATAAACAAATGATACCGTTTGAAGGTCGGTGCGATATGAAGGTAGTGGTAAAAAACAAACCTCGTCCAGCAGGATTAAAAAATTTCGTGCTGACTACCTACAAGGGGCAAGTACTTGACTTTGAAATTTATCAAGGCTCTACTACAAACTTACCTGATTCGGAAAATTTTGGAGTTGGTGCTTCTGTGGTATTACGCTTGGCCAATACACTCCCAGAAGGCAGTTTTCTTTATTTCGATCGGTATTTTTCCTCACTGCCGTTGATGAAAGAGTTAGTCAAAAGAAAATTAGAAGGAACAGGAACTTTGATGGCCAATCGATGTAACACCAAGAAGAAAACGCTGTATGAATTTAAGAAAGATAATAGGATGACTAGAGGAGAAGATGAGGAGGTTGTCAACAGGGAAAACACCTTGAGCGTCGTAAAATAGAAGGACAACAAAGGAGTACTCATGGTCTCAACTGCTTTTGGAACAGAGCCGCGAACACAGGTGTCAAGATGGGATAAAAAGAGGAAACGATACATTGAAGTCTCATGTCCAGCCATAGTTAAAAATTACAACACTTTTATGGGTGGTGTTGATGTTTGCGACCAGATGATGAAGGCTTATCGAACATGGCGTAAAACCAGAAAGTGGCCTGTGAAAGTGATCATCCACATGTTCGACCTGGCTATAGTAAACTCTTGGTTTGAGTATCGTGCTGACTGCAAAACCAATAATCGCAAATCTAAAGAGATCATGGATTTGTTGGCGTTCCGATTGTCTATTAGTGACCACCTTCTGAATGGCCCCCTCCAAGAAAGAGACCAAAGGAAGATCTGGAAAAAGTTGATCTCATTGTGTTTGAAATTTCTAATAAATATTTTTGTAACTTTCCTGATTATTTCATTCATTCAGAAAAACGTAAAAATAAGGCGTTAGGCCCAATTTGATACAACTGTGACACCCATTTTTGTACGTAGGAAATGAAGGGCCCAGTATGATACAATTGTGACCCTCACAGTTGTACGTAGGAAAAGAAGGGCCCACATTGATACAATTGTTGGTATATGAATTTTCCAAGATGGCAGCGGAAAATCTGGAAAACAATAGCAGATTCGTAATCTGCTGCCCGAAATTACCCAAGATTCAAGTTCAAAATTACAATATTTTTTTTAGTTTAAGCGCCGGTCCGAAAGGGTTACAGGGACCAAGGTGGGAGCTGCCGCCACCGCCGGCGAGTTGTTTCCCGCTGCAGCCAAAACCAGTTCCTTATTAGCGATCGACGAGTGCATAGAAAGGGAATGATTTGCTATTTCGTCGCTATGAAGGAGTGAATTGTGTCTTTTATCGCATTTTCTGCATGGCCCAAATCGACAGTTAGGCAATGAGTGACCCGCGCGTAAACAATTAGTGCATAGCTTATTATCGTTGACAAGCTTAAGCCTCGACTGCAAGTTTAAATCTAGGAATCTTTGGCAGGCATACAGTGAGTGATTCGCATTGCACAGCAAACAACCTTTTCTTGGTCGGGCCTGACTATTGTCTTGCGGTTTATTCGTAGAAACGTTACAGTGTGAAGACGTATGATTATTTTTGTGTGACGTCTGTTTATTTTCTTTAGCGTGAGACACTATCAACGTTTCTAACATGTCGGCCCTATCTTTGAGAAAGGAAATAATGTCGGACACCTTTAGGGATGTTTTTGAGTCAGTGCTAGATAACAGAGTGCCCTTAAATTGCTCCCATTCGCGCTCAGTGGTCTTATCCAATTTCGACACAATAATGAATATAATTAAAGTGTCCCAGGAGTCCGTGGGCTCACCAAGGATCTTCAATGCGCGAAGGTTTTTCAAAAGTGTGTCGATGAGCTTTCGAATCAAACTGGGCGACTCTTTAGCCAGAAGAGGGAGATTAAATAACGCCCTAACATGATTGTGCACCAACAAGCGGCTATTGTTATAACGATTCAACAACAATTCCCATGCAATCGAGTAATTATTGTCTGAAAATTCCAATGACTCAATGACTAACTCGGCACTACCCCTTAGTGAAGATTTTAGGTAGTGGAACTTTTCTATATTGCTGATCTCCGTGGAATTGTGAACAAGTGAGAGAAAAGTGTCCCTAAACTCCAGCCAGTGCTCGTACGACCCGTCAAAGGAAGGCATGGAGATTGTAGGCAACTTGACGGACTGTAACTTAGTGCGTGTGTTAGAGTCTTTAGTGGCCTCAGCTGTGCCGGCAAGCATGAACTGGGCTTTAGTGACAGCTTGGTAATAAGCATCCTCAAACGATTCTCGGTAAGTAGCTTGTTCATCTAAATCACAGTCGCGGATACTCTCTTCTATGCTAGATTGAATCTCGTTAAATTCTTTGAACAAATCTGCGATTCCTTGCGTGCGTAACTTTATGTCGATACAATTTTGAGCAGTTAAATCGCCCTTATAGGACTGTAAATGAGTAGAAAATTTAGTTAATCGGCCCTTTACAATGCCACGTTTTCTTATAAGATCACGAATTAACTTTTCTACTCTTGCATCGTCTGAATATCTAGCGGGCGACTTATCGCGGCTTGAGTATGAAGCTACGGCTATTGTATCCGTACTCATTTTGGTGGCAAGTAAGAAGTGGAGTACTCACGTGCAAGCAGCAGGCTACGAGGGTGGCAGGTACTAGCGACGGCACCATGCGACTTGTAGGCCGGTTACACAGAAATCCAGTTGCACGTATTTACTGAAACCACGTTCATAAGCACGGTATTAGACAAAAGAAGAGGAGAGGGTTGGGAAAGGAATGGATGGTTGATCCTACCGAAAGTCAATAGATGCTCGACTTCGCGTCTTCCACCAGTCCTGGTCCTCAACGATAAAGCGTAGTTTCCTCTTCACGGGTCTCCAGGTATCGTATTATCCCAAGGTATTGCGCTTCCAGAAGCTCCAAGTAGGTAGGTACGGACAGATAGCGTGGTCCGTGATCCAAAGGTCGCTGAATTGCGGGAACTATTTGTAGAATCCGGGTGCGGAGGTCCACATGGAGCGGTTTGTGTGCCCTTGCTACTTAGGGGTTTATTTTTTCTACCTAGACTTTGAATTTTCTGGGTTTTAAAAATAATACGACCACATGCGGGATGAAAAATATTGCGATTGTAATACGTGTCACAAAATTCGAGGAGAGAGGGTTTGGGAACAAAATGGAGCCAATCAAACGCGAGATCACGTCACTTATGCGGATATCTATTGGTCGACGATGCCGTGATAAAATTGGTGGTTCATTGCGATGCTGATAGATGGCGCCTAGATCGACAATGGTCTATTCCACAATGCTCCAACACTTAGTTATTAACACATTATTGACCAAATGTATTTCATCAAAGAAATACCAAAAAATATATATTATACTCTAAAATTACAAAACGTTGCAATACCCCAAAATATTATTTTAAATCGCAAACGTTGCAACTTTATAATGGAACTGGCTGACCCAGCGAACTTCGTACCGCCTAACAGTCATTTTTTTTCCTCTGTAAGAACCATACTCGTACTTCAAGGAATATTCTAAAAATAGAATTAACGAAATCGGTTCAGCTGCTCTTGAAATTTGCGCTTACCAACGCATTCAGCGATTCGTTTTTAAATTTTATAGAAGATTTTTATACCAGTAAGACGTGTCAACCGATTCATTTATGTGTTTCAGGTGCTACACATAATCTTCGTAATAAACAAACTTTGTATGACAGATGGAATAAGCAAAAAAGTGCGAACTTTACCTAAATATGTATACAAAATTAAAAAGCGATCGTTTCAAGTGAGTCATCAAATGGCAGAGAAGAAATTGTTGTGTTCATAAATGAATATTACAAAATGAAAATAGATAAAGCTTCAAAACCAAACATTTTTACTAATAATTTAATGCCTTGCCATGCTTACACATCGGAATTTAAGATAAGTATGTTCTACTTAATTAATTGAATTAATTGACAATGTTACTATTCTGTATTTTACCGTTAATGTAAACTATTAGCACATAATTAGAAGTTCTGAGTATCTATATTACAAAGAAAACTTTTCCCGTAGTAACGTAATTTCTTAACTTTTTTTGCCTTTAAAACAGTTTTGTGTATTAACTAATCACACGTGATACACAAAAAAAAAACAATTTAATGTCCTTTTACGTATTTTCCGCAACAGTTAAAGTCCCAGGAGGTAATCCCAAAAAAACGCAGCCGGTAGGATTCGAACCTACGCTCCCAGAGGGAATCTGATTTCGAGTCAGACGCCTTAACCACTCGGCCACGACTGCCCCACGAAAGTGCGCCAAATGTTATAAAGCCTGCTCGACCGATGACGACTGTGTGCATTACACATTACACCGAAGAAGCGAGTGAAAGTATCGACTCTAAGACACTGCAATGAGTAATATCAGTCCCCTTGAGTACGGTCCTTGAGGATAATTACTCATATGCTGCTCTGCGGTAACCAGACAAATCAAATTAATAAAATCAATTGATTTCAACGTAAAGAATTTACATTCTGTTTGCTAAAAGTCAATGTAAAATGTAAGCCGCTGCCTTCGGGCCGTATTGTAGTGGAGAAAAAGGCAGCGAAAAAAAATCCTCTCTGACCATCTTTTCTCCTATTTCTCTTACACCTTATAAGATTACATGATTGTCATCAATAACTTTAAAGTTATTGGCGTTTAAACGCCATTAAAGAATAAAGACAGCAAACACATTGAAATACGCCCGGATTGAGGTCATTTGAACAAATGTGTGGCGCCGGAGGGTCACAGTATAGTTCGAAATCCAGCAGTGTACGGTTCTTTAGCAGAAGAGGTTTTTTACTTTCGAAGGAAGATATCTGGAGGAAACCCGCTACTTATTCGGCTCCGCACGTACTAACTTGACTGTCCTGTAGGCTAGGCCGACTAAGCTGTCAGGATCAGGATGGTATAATTATGTTCCGGGTAAGCATACCCCATGAAAATAAAATGAAAATTAAAAATACTTTATGTCACAAGCAAAGGTTTTACGATGCGTGCGTAGCTAAGTGCGGGTTTCTTCACGATATTTGAATCAGTATCCTCCATCTAAAACAATGCCCCAGGCACTTAAGTGGCAGTTTATGTGCTACTTTTAATAATACATTTTATATTGTTGACGATGACGTCAGTGACCGTCACTGTTTCGTGACGTGTGCTCCGAGGTAACTGAAACATACAAACCTGTAAAGTTTCGTTCGCATTCAGTAGAGGAGCAGCTCTACGAGTGTAAAAGTTTTTTCTATAAATGTTGACAAGGTTGAAGAAAAAAATAACATAATATATATTTACAAACGTGGCCGACCCAAGCGGAGATGGCGGGACGACCTTACAACCTTTCTGCCGGACTGGCAGGAAGTGGCCATGAACAGGGAGGAGTGGAAGACAAAAGGGGAGGCCTTTGCCCAGCAGTGGGACACAATTGAGGCTACATGAAAAAAAAATATGTATTTATTTGCTCTTTGGCGGAATGCACTGAAGAAATAAAAAAGTACTTTGTTGTTCATATTTCTTTAATGTTTATGATAGACTACTTTTGTTAATTGTGTTTCATAAATATATTAAGAACATTAATATAGTCGCACTACAGTATACCAGGTAATTGTGGAACGAATAAGTTAATTCTGTAATGGGTAATTTAATAACTAAATAAACAAAGAGTGTATCTTATGAAGCGCTCGTGGCCTAGGCGAACCGAGTGATTGGAATCAATCACTTGGTTAAGCAACAAGCACGGAAGCGCTCGAAAAAATGCCTGTACCTGACCAGGTACAGGCATTTTTTCGAGCGCTTCCGTGCTTCGCAAGGCACGTTAAGCAGTTGGTGCCGGCTGTCATATAATGGCAGTCGTTAAGCCATGTCAGAGGCCTTATGGGCGGCTTGATAACTTCTGACAATAAGGCCCACCACTGTCTCACAATCCTCCACCAACCCGGACTTGGCCCCCCTGGTGGAGAATGGCCCGTGCCCCAGCAGTGGGGACATACAAGGGTTGATAACGAACGTATCTTATGGAAATAAATCATTTGTCTATCAATCAAGCTTGTAACGTTATTTATTTTAGAACAACGTTATAGTTCTTAAATAATTATATGCGTTAAGTATTACTTCTTTATATTAACAAACAAGTTACTTACAACTAGGAAACCAATATTTACAAGCACTGAATTACAATATTTATTCTACACTACATGCTAATGGGAGCCTTTGCGGAAAGGGTTCGTTAGTTTTTCGCACGGCTGGCCCCTAAAACAACTTTACTGGTCTTGCGCGCGAGCAGCCGGCGACACGCCTCTCGACTCGACCGCGCTCCCACTCCCATTCCAATTGTCACTGGACCATCGGCGAGCCTGCGCGTGCCTAGCTCTGTTGCATCGCCAGCTCACCGTCGCTAACGGCCGGCGTCAGTTTATTATATTATAACAAGTTACACTGTTCCCTAATAAACAGCTGAAGTTTATTAAATAACAAAGATTTTGTGTTCCCGTCCCCCACACTTTTTGGGTAAGTTGCGAACAGCTATTTTATTATTTGGTAGTAGACCGATCGATTAGTTTTAAAAGTGCTTGTAATAATGTATAATGTGTCTTTCTTTCCATTAGTTGTAGTGCTAACAAGTTTTACCGGCAAATTTATACACGGTGTTGCAAAGCATCTCCATCGCTTGACCGCTTGGTGGCACAAAATGGCGTCTGACAAAATTGCTTGTCACTATTGCGTCATACATTAATTATCATTTCATTTCTCATGCATTTTCATAATTTTAATAGAAATCCATCAGGTATTGGCTTTCATGTAGATACGCACTAGCTTGCAATTTAATGGTATGCAGACATTATTGTAAATTTATACTGCAGCTAGTATTTACATTTATCGTTTTTCCATTTTACCTCATTTTTGGCCTATCATTTAATATCATATTAGTTTCATTATCATCCTGCGTTACTCCGCTACTGATTTATTTCACCGCCACTTACAAACTAGTTGGGTTTCTTCTTCTTTTGCTAAAACGGAGGCGGTGAATTGTTCCTTCGATGGCTGGTACTAATGCAAGGGGTTTTTTCCAGGGTCCAAGTTCCGGGCCACAATCCACCGCGGTCCCTACTGGGCCACAAGCAAGCAAGGCGAGCTTTTCTATTCCGGCCAAGACTGAGGACACGACGTTCTATTCCCGTGACTACTGGGACTACTCCACCTCAAGCTTGGTCGCCGCCTCGAGAGGACATTCTACTGTTCCCGGATGGCTCAGGAGAGTACCTGACCGTGGTGATAATTAGAGAAAGACCGTAACCAGTGTGTAGGGCTGAACCACACGACTAGCTAGTACCTTATGTAATAGCTAGGTTTATATTATTAAATTCATTATTGTTCTACCTGACTGTTTTAATTTATGTCTCCCGCCTCTTCAAGGCTAGCTGCGACATTGGCGCCATAACGTGTTTTAAAAGGTTCGGTCTCTGTGTATTTGTCATTACGTAGTTTGCTTTGGTGTGCGTGTGCTTTGTAAAGACTTGATTTTTTTATGTTGATTATTTTGTATGCTTAGCAACTGAGGTGTATTGCAAACATTCCAACTTTAATTTAATATTTTTTTGTGTGAATTTATATTTTTGGTAAATTGGGTTCCGTAGTAAAATTTATTTTGTTTGTAAGTTGGCAATACACACCTGTTGCAGTAATCATTTTTTATTTTTGGTTGCAAATTTTGTTTTTTAATGCTTATTTTAGTGTGCTTTTCTTAACTTTTCTATTTAGAGGCACTATAAAAAACAAATCTTGTTTATTTTATATGATTTGTAACAGGGCGGAGTATAATTTTGGTGTATTAGCAATTTTTAGTATACCTAGCATTTAGCTGTTCGCAAATACCCGATAGAGTTTATTTTAGCTACCCACTATTGGTTGAAGTAACCTCAATTTTTTAAAAATGGCTTCAGAAATTAAATTTCTATCTCTGCAAAAACCAGAGCTTGAGTATGAAGTAGAACTTCGTGGCGAAACACCGGCCGCTACGGTACAGCTTCTTCGCAAGCAAATAGCCAAGCTAGCGCCTTTGAATCCGTCCTGCGATAATTTAGAATCCCATTTAGGAGCAGAGGAGGACTTGAGCGGCTTAGAGGTTTCACTGGCTAAGTTGGAGGAAGTGGTTAGCCAATTTTCAACAAGCGTCGACAAGGCCAAGCTAGATCGTTCACGAAACATGATGGTGCAGCTTCAATTTCGGCTGAGTAGGATTGATGCTGCGTCAGATCTCGAGATTATGGTTAGGCTTAGTCAAGCTACGATGAAGCTTCAAACGTTACAGGTCTCGCTCGCGGTTTTTAGGTTAGGGAAAGTTCCTGTAGAACTCCCTACGCTGGACGTTATTGAACAGTCGTCTGCAATTCCTAAAGAAGATACTCCCCAGGTCATGGTATCTTGTGGCAAAGAGCTTTCCGATTTAACAGCTCTCAAGTACAGTGGAAAAACCTGCGCCCGCGCTTTTATCCAGCGAGTCAAGGAGTTTTCGACTGCTAGAAATATACATCCATCCAAAATCATGCAATTTGCTACCGAAATTTTTACCGACGAGGCCTTGCATTGGTTTCGTAGTTTTCAGGGTACTGTCACTACTTGGGAAGATGTTTGCGTGAGACTCAAGGAAGACTTTAGTCAATCGGACTACGATTACCGGTTCTTGGAGGAAATCAGAGCACGGACACAGGGTGAGCGAGAGAACATCACTATATACCTTTCTATTATGGCAGGAATGTTCTCTCAGCTCAACAAACCGCTCTCCGAGGACGACAAGTTGGAGATTATACTCCATAATATTAGGCCCACGTATGCTAGTGTGCTTACTTCAGTGTCTAAGATAGGTTCCATTGAAGAGCTGCGTCTACTAGCTAAGAACTTTGAGGACGTGCAGGCGAGGTTGTCTCACTTTCACGAGCCACCTAAAGCTAGTTCATCTACCCTAGCCCCCAATTTTGCGTACGCACATGCGAAAAATGCTCCGGAGGACAATCATGCCTTTAGGTATAGGAGACCTTACCCTAACCAGCCGAGCGATCAGCATAGACCTACTGTCAGCTCTCCAAGACCTGTGCATGCTGTCGATAGACAAAATTTTTGCCCCCGCTGCCGTGTAGATACACATAGCTTACGTCAGTGTAAGGCTGAGCGCAAAATTGTTTGTTTTAGGTGTGGTAGGCCTGATTTCAGACACTACGATTGTCCTGATTGCCAAGCTAAATCGTCAAAAAACTAGTTCGACAGGATTGTGGAGAAGTTAGTAACCACTTTGACAAGGAAGATTGGTCGAATTGGTTAAAAGTTGTTAAGAACTTCTTCTCCTATTACACTGTTTCCACAATCCTGAGACACAAACCTAGCGGTGACTGTAGGCCTTATGTAAAGGTTACAATTAATGAGGTCGAAACTTGTGGTCTTCTCGACTCAGGAGCAGCTGTTACGATCTTGGGTAACAATGCTCACAAGGATCTAAATTTACAATCGTCTCTTCGTTTCGATGACTCCATTAGGATAATAGCTGCGGGCGGACAAACTCTTCAGAGTGTCGGCTACATCAATCTGCCTATCAGGTTTGAAAGTAGTTTTCACATAATCAAGGCATATGTAGTTCCCGAAGTGGAAACTTCTCTTATTCTAGGCGTTGATTTCTGGAGGAAGTTTGAACTGTGCCCCAAGTATCTTGGTTCCTTGGACATAGTTCAATCTGCTGATTCCCCAGTGTCATTGCTGTCCACTGCCCGCAGAGACCATATAACGGGCTACGACAATTTAGAGGAGAGTCAACGCCACATAGTTGACAATTTGGTTGACCAATTCCGTGACATCTCGATGGATAGAAAAGGCCTCGGAAGGACCTCTCTTATCACTCACCGTATTGATACAGGTGACTCCCAACCTATCCGCCAGCGATACTACCGTATGTCTCCCGAAAAGCAAAAGATTTTGACTAAGGAGGTAGACGAGATGCTAAGTCTTGACGTTGTGGAGCCATGCGAGAGTGAGTGGTCTTCCCCTGTCCTTATAGTTTATAAAAAGAACGGACAACCGAGGTTTTGTCTTGACAGCCGAAAGCTCAACTCAGTGACCAAGAAAGATGCCTACAGTCTCCCTTACATTTCCGAGATTCTTGACAATCTCAGGGATGCTAAGTTCTTGTCGAGCATAGATCTTTCCAAAGCTTTCTGGCAGATTCCTATTGCTGAACAGGATCGAGACAAAACAGCCTTCTACATACCTGGTCGTGGTTCACTTCGTTTTAAAACGACAGCTTTTGGTCTCACAAACGCACCCGCGACTCAACAAAGGTTGGTTGACATGATGTTTGGTCCGGAATTTGATTTAAAGGCGTTCGCTTACCTCGACGATATTGTCACTGTCAGTAGCTCATTTGAGGAACACGTCTCGCTTCTTCTCAGTGTCCTAGAGAAGTTGAAGCAGGCGAACCTGACTGTCAATATTGATAAGTGCCAGTTTTTCAGGAGTCAACTTAAGTACCTAGGCTATGTTGTGGATGCAAATGGGCTGCGTACCGATCCAGAGAAAGTGGAAGCCATCCTCAATTATCCGACTCCCAGCAGTCGCAAGGATGTTAAACGTTTTCTCGGGACCGCTACTTGGTACCGCCGTTTTGTCCCAAATTTTAGTACCATAGCCGGTCCTCTAAATAGGTTGACTTCTTGTAAAAAGAACGCACCCCCTTTCGCTTGGACAGAGGAAGCAGATGCCGCTTTCAGTAAGCTGAAGGAATGTCTTGTTTCGGCACCGGTTCTTGCCTGTCCGGACTACAGTCTACCTTTTGAGGTCCACACTGACGCAAGCAACTATGGTGTTGGTGGTATGCTCACGCAGACTATAGATGGCGTTGAAAGACCCATCGCCTACATGAGCAAGTCTCTCTCTGGTGCCGAGAAAAATTACAGTATTACTGAAAGGGAAACCCTTGCCGTCCTAACAGCTCTCGAGCATTGGCGTTGCTATATTGAAAACGGCCAAACCTTCACCGTCTACACCGACCATTCTGCCCTTAAGTGGTTTTTATCGTTGAGCAACCCGACAGGCAGGCTTGCTAGGTGGGGCGTGCGTTTGTCCTCTTTTAATTTTGTTATCAAGCACCGAAGGGGCGTTGATAACGTAATACCCGACGCATTGTCGCGAGCGTTTCCAGTTTCGGCAATCACAACCGAGGACTCTTATTCCAAAACTCAGGACTCTTGGTACAAGAATTTGTATAGTTCTTGCTTAAATACGCCTTCTGCGTTACAAAATTTTATGATTAAAAATCAAAGATTATTTCGGCTCTCTAAAAACTTGAATAAAAGCGCGCTCACATCGGAGTTCGCCTGGAAGGAGGTTGTACCGAGTGAATTACGTGAGGACATCATTGCTGAAAATCACTCAGAACCTACAGCTGGACACTTAGGTATTTTTAAAACTTACCACAGGGTCAGTCTTCGTTATTACTGGCCGGGAATGCACGCTGATGTAGTTAAATTTATTGCGACATGCTCACCTTGCCTTTCACATAAACTCGCCAACCACGCTACATTGGGTGAGATGGGTAGGCCTAAGAAATGCTCGAGACCCTTCCAAATGATCTCAATTGATTTTGTTGGTCCATTGCCTTCCAGCAGGAAGCAGAACGCTTACCTTCTGGTGGTTGTTTGCTGCTTCAGTAAATTTTGCATGACATTTCCCTTGCGAAGGGCTACGGCTGAGGGAGTTATCAAGCACCTTGAGGATTCTGTTTTCCTTGTCCATGGTGTCCCGCAGTCTATCTTCCTGGATAACGGTTCCCAGTTCATCAGCAAGGAACTCGATAATTTTTTTAAGAAATACAAGATCCCTAACATATTTTTTACGCCCAAGTATACCCCACAAGTCAATACGGTCGAGCGTTACAACAAGACGATCATGACTTGTGTTTCGACCTTTATCGAAAATGATCATAGGGCTTGGGACGTTAACCTTCCCAAAATCCAATTTGCCATAAACAACTCCGTCAACGAGTCCACCGGCTACACGCCCTCTTTCCTGGTGTTTGGCAGAGAACTAGTAACTTGTGGTTCCCATTACTTAGACGCAGACTTAGGGGATGAGGTCTTATTTCTCCCTCGTGACGTCTACAGTGAAAACCTCGGTCATTTAGCTGGAGTTTTCAACAATGTACAGGCATATCTCTGGCAGGCTCACCTAAGAAACACATCTCGGTATAATCTGAGACGTAAGCCTGCCGAGTTCGAGGTAAATGACATTGTCTGGAAACGAACCTACTTCCAGAGTGACAAGGATAATCACTTCAGCAAAAAACTGGCCCCTAAGTTTGCAAAATGTCGAGTAAGAACTAAATTATCTCCACTAGTCTATCAGTTAGAGGACATGAATGGCAAGGATCTTGGGAAGTGGCACATTAAAGACCTGAAGTTGGTTAATTATAGTTAGTTTTTTTTTTGAGATTTTTAAAGGTACCTTTTTTTTAACACCAAAATACGATTCCTGCCTTAAGTCAACTAATAAAATTATATCAGTTGCCTTTTTTATGAAAGATTGCCTCAATGCTGACAGTTACTGTGTTGAGGTTAGTTTGCTAGGTGATGTATGAGTGAATGAAGCCTATTAGTTATGTTTGTAAGGTAAGGTAGGTTCTGATACGGATTTACAGCTGCGGATTTTATCCTTGTAGGGAAAAAATCCTTGGGCAGCGAGCGGGGTACTGAAACGTTATTTATTTTAGAACAACGTTATAGTTCTTAAATAATTATATGCGTTAAGTATTACTTCTTTATATTAACAAACAAGTTACTTACAACTAGGAAACCAATATTTACAAGCACTGAATTACAATATTTATTCTACACTACATGCTAATGGGAGCCTTTGCGGAAAGGGTTCGTTAGTTTTTCGCACGGCTGGCCCCTAAAACAACTTTACTGGTCTTGCGCGCGAGCAGCCGGCGACACGCCTCTCGACTCGACCGCGCTCCCACTCCCATTCCAATTGTCACTGGACCATCGGCGAGCCTGCGCGTGCCTAGCTCTGTTGCATCGCCAGCTCACCGTCGCTAACGGCCGGCGTCAGTTTATTATATTATAACAAGTTACACTGTTCCCTAATAAACAGCTGAAGTTTATTAAATAACAAAGATTTTGTGTTCCCGTCCCCCACACTTTTTGGGTAAGTTGCGAACAGCTATTTTATTATTTGGTAGTAGACCGATCGATTAGTTTTAAAAGTGCTTGTAATAATGTATAATGTGTCTTTCTTTCCATTAGTTGTAGTGCTAACAAGTTTTACCGGCAAATTTATACACGGTGTTGCAAAGCATCTCCATCGCTTGACCGCTTGGTGGCACAAAATGGCGTCTGACAAAATTGCTTGTCACTATTGCGTCATACATTAATTATCATTTCATTTCTCATGCATTTTCATAATTTTAATAGAAATCCATCAGGTATTGGCTTTCATGTAGATACGCACTAGCTTGCAATTTAATGGTATGCAGACATTATTGTAAATTTATACTGCAGCTAGTATTTACATTTATCGTTTTTCCATTTTACCTCATTTTTGGCCTATCATTTAATATCATATTAGTTTCATTATCATCCTGCGTTACTCCGCTACTGATTTATTTCACCGCCACTTACAAACTAGTTGGGTTTCTTCTTCTTTTGCTAAAACGGAGGCGGTGAATTGTTCCTTCGATGGCTGGTACTAATGCAAGGGGTTTTTTCCAGGGTCCAAGTTCCGGGCCACAATCCACCGCGGTCCCTACTGGGCCACAAGCAAGCAAGGCGAGCTTTTCTATTCCGGCCAAGACTGAGGACACGACGTTCTATTCCCGTGACTACTGGGACTACTCCACCTCAAGCTTGGTCGCCGCCTCGAGAGGACATTCTACTGTTCCCGGATGGCTCAGGAGAGTACCTGACCGTGGTGATAATTAGAGAAAGACCGTAACCAGTGTGTAGGGCTGAACCACACGACTAGCTAGTACCTTATGTAATAGCTAGGTTTATATTATTAAATTCATTATTGTTCTACCTGACTGTTTTAATTTATGTCTCCCGCCTCTTCAAGGCCAGCTGCGACAAGCTACACAAAAAAATAATCAGAAGAGACTCCACCAGCAAACTTATCAAGTGGTTACACTTTTTTATTTTTAATGCACTAACCCGTGCTAAGGAACAAATTTAAAAACCTACGTAATACAGAGAATATTGTAAAGAGGTTCGAAATTTCACTGATGCCGTGAGTCGCCCATTGGCTCAATTGGTAGAGCGCTGGTACGGATAGCCAGAGGTTGCGGGTTCGAATCCCGGCATGGGTGAAATTTTTAGCCTCTAAATAGGTTTTTAAATTATCAAGTGGTGTTAGTGAGCCGGTAATCCAAACTGAACCAACAAGGGAGCAGCGGGGGCGTGTCGCGCGGCATCGCGTGCGCATCGCGCCGTATCGCGCGGTATCGCGCGGCGAACACGCCTCTAGATTACACTGCGGCCCGCGTAGGCCGGGAGCAGTACACAAAAGTGACAAATAATCGGCATTCTTCTTGATTTTTTTTTGTCTGATATTTCAATGCAAACCTGTTTACACCAGTGTCGATGTTTTTTTTATTCTGTCCTATCATACTTAAATCAAAATTTTAAATGAAGTAAGTTATCACTTACTATTTCAACTTTGAAGAAATAAGAATTATGCTAGATGATGTTTCACAGGTAGTGCTCTAATATATTATTATTGTAACGGTTTGGTGTAATTTAATATGTTACAATATTCATATAAATAAGTAAAAACCTAATACTGATACCATTAATAATTGAGAATTGACAGCGTTTGGAATTATACTAAATAAGAAATATTTTTTTGTCCCGTACTGGATCGGCTTGGTGTAAATGCCAACGCTTAGTTTTCAAGGTAATCCAAATTTGTTATATAATAAATAAAACTATGTAAATGTTGTTGTTAATAAACTTATCTTATTACAATGATATAGTTAACATTGCAGTTCTTTCTTGCGTCGATAAAATCATTCAATCAAAGAGGTGTTCGAGCGCCTTTGCAATTACATCCACAATACGTTTACTGGATGATTGTCGCATACCTCAAAATATTACGTTTAACTGTGTGCTTTGTTTGTTTATTACCTGTTCGATATCTATTTTATTTTACTGCACAAGTGCAAACAAATAATACATCTAGATGTTGTCGAGTGCCTACAACTCAGACAGTCTTCCTCACGGTTGTGAAGGAGATAGTCACAGCTATTGTGTGGTCATCTCCTAAACTAATGTGGTCATGTCACATATTACTATGAATAATAAGAGAAAAATCACGTAATATTTAACTCGTGTTAATGTTTTATTTAACTTGGCTCATTAATATATCCATACTACATGTAATGGTTTCATCACAGTTCAGGCGTTTCAAGTCTAAAATATGTTCTAGATTCAACAGCGTCTAAGTAGGAACTTTAATAATCAATTGGAGGCAGGAATGGACACACATGTTTTTTTTTATGTAGCCTATGAATGTCCCATTGCAGGGCACTGGCCTCATCTCTAATACAGAGTCTGGGTTTAATTACGACGCATGCCCACCGTGAGATGTAGTATGATATGATAGAGGCATATTTTAACAAGCAATGAGGCGATTTTCCGCAGGAATCTCAATGAGTAATCATATTTGACTCCGGCTCCCGGCCTAGCAGCTAACGAGCTTAACTTGTTTCACAACTTTCGATAATGCGAGGGTTGCGCGGCGCGTGTGCACTGCAAACATCCGCGCTCGTGAGGATGCATTTTGTTGGCAATCAATTTGGGTATCAGCCTTCGTAGTACAACGACGCTAGTCGCAAATTTTAAGGGTCGAAAGTCGCGACTCTCCAGTACGTCACCATCATCATCAGCCATTTGACGCCATTGCAGGCCATAGACTTTCTTCAACGTTTTCCAAGCCCCCGTCACAGATCGTATGACCATTTGATAGAGGGCCTGCCAGTATATGTATATATATTGAATATATATATCCGTGAGGAATGGCGCAATAAAAAAGAGGCCTATACCCAGCAGTGGGTTGATGTGGGCTGATTATAGATATAGATATATGTGTAGAGTAATATTTCTTAATGATTCGCGATACTCATACATATTTATATATTAAACGGGTCAAATCGCAATTATCTGATAAATAATCGCAATTTGAGCCGTTTAATATATAACTTGGTTATATATTAAACGACTCTCGCTAACGCTCAGGATTCTAATTTTGAATCACTCGCTGCGCTCGTGATTCAATTTTAGAATCCTTCGCTTGCTCGGTCATCAAAATTGAACATGCGTTTAAAAAGCAACTTTGCACTCTTGTATTACAAATAACTATTCTTCAGTAGCAACATTGCCTTCTCCATGGTCACTCTTGCTTGACAGATGACTTTTCATTCTTTCATGGGTTTCGCGCCAATCGTTGTGTGCTCATGTATTATTCCTTGTGAAAATATAGAAAAGATAATTTTAGTAACGTCGTTTTACTCTAACCGATTTCGCTAATTATTTTTTAGAATATTGTTTGAAGTACGAGGATAGTTGTTACGGAGAGAAAATAATAATAAAAAAAAAGAATCGACTGTTAGGTGGTACGAAGTTCGCTGGGTCTTAGGTAACCCTAACAACGAACATGTTTCAGGGAATTTGCAAAACAACCCGGGCAAATGGGGGATTTAAGAAAGCCGCTAGCCGCCTAGGCAGCGTCAGCGAAAAATTCCACCGGCATTCAGCGGAAAACTACGATCCTGCAAATATCTCGCCATAAAGCCTGGGACTGCGGCGAGCATTGTGATGTAGGTACGCTCGCCGTACAACTGGTGGACAAAATAATATGCATGCACATACAGGGTGTATTGATACTGTCTTATCTTTCTAAGAAGTGAGGATATAGTCCTCAATACGACACAACATAACATTTACATACAGGCACATACATTTCTTCTGACCCCACACTAGGATACCCTGTGTCGTGGGAACCAGAAACAACGACATCACAAACATGTAAGCATCCAAGACCTGGGGTTTTTTTTTGTACCCGGGAAAAAAAACGTTCGAACCCGGGACCTCTTGCGTGGTAGGGAGATGCGCTACCGCTGCGCCACAGAGGTCGTCATGTTTTTGGTCAGAATTTTTTAATTTCGTAAGTGACATCTTTTGCATTAAATAGACTTTATGAACCCCTTGTATATACCCACTCCTGGGGCACGGGTCTTTTCCTGCATCGCACAAAGGTTACGCCATAGTCCACCGCGGGGGCCAAGTCTGGGTTGTTGGAGGATTGTAAGACAGTGGCGAGCCTTACTGTCAGAAATTATCAAGCCGCCCATAAGGCCTCTGACATGGCTTAACGACTGCCATTACATGACAGCCGGCACCGACGGCTTAACGTGCCTTGCAAAGCACAAAAGCGCTCGGAAAAATGCCACTAGCGGTAGTCACGGGACGGTCACCCATTTTGGACTTGACCGCACCTGTTGTTGCTTAACTCAAGTGATTGATTCCAATCACTTGGTTCGACTAGGCCACGAACGCCTCTAATGGTTAACTTTTACTAGGCCCCTCGCCCACGGGCGACTTTTTGTAGCGATGCAGTCGCGATGCCGTCGCGCGTAGCATCGATACAGACGCTAAGCGGTCGCTACCTGTGTGCCCTCGCCCACGGGACCAGATTCAGTCGCGATGCAAACGCGATTCGTTCGCGATGCCAACACTTCTAGTCATCGGAATCCCAAAACTCGGAATCCCAAAGTCCGTTTCACTAGTTTCCTCCACATAGGGTATCGTACCGAGGGGACCATTGTTGCATCTACTGACGTTGTGGGTTAAACTTAGTAGGCTACTAACTCAAGGAATCTCCTTCTTGTAATTTCAGTTATTTTTAGGCTTAGCCTGTAAACCTGTGTGAACTATGAAGCAAATAAATGAGTATGGGAACCCTTGTCTTCAGGTATTTTGATACACCCGGTACTGGCGCAGAGAATGCACGCGGAGCTGTGGAAATATTGCATCCGCGTCGTCCGCATATCGAATGCGGCGGTGACACGTGACGTCACGACAGTCCAACCACAGCCAGAAGGATTGAGTTCTGACAACGTGCTCTCTCTTTATCTCTTTTTCTTTTACCTCGACTACTATTGTGTCGGCCTTCAAGCAGACGTTAGCGATTTCCTAGTTTTAATTGTTCACCCTTTGATTTAAATTCATGCCGCCCACGCCAACATTATAGTAGGTATTGGAAATGTGAAAGTTTGTGAAGATGTTCTGATTTTAATTACTCAATTTTTGGTGTTAGTTACTACGTGGGAACTAGAAACAGCGACATCACAAACAATGTAAACTTGTATATTTGTATATCTTGTATATTTGTACATCTACTTCCTTCTCCAATATATTAGTCCAGTCCATCCAAAGGTTGTCTGGAAGAGATCACTTTTGATGATCAGGCCGCCGTCTGTACTCTTAGGTTAAGAAATATCTGTGTAATTTCCATTTTTATGTACAACAAAGTGTTTTCTATCTCTATGTATATATGTAAACATCTAAGACCCGGGTTATAGTTCTAGGCTCTTAGAAACTCCTTAATCCTATATCGTGATCTGAGCTTCTGTACCAGTACTTAGCGGTCAGCAGGGTATCCCTGGAGACGCGACAACGGGCGCTCGGGCATCTGCGGGGCAAATCCGACCGCTCTAACAAACGATCGCTAAAGCTCGCACAGTCGACAACGGTGTCCGATTTGGGACCAACTTTGGACTAATAAAATCTGTTTTTGTGAATCGCTTGATCGGTAAATTTTATTCTTTTTGCTTTTGCTTGAAGCGCTCGTGGCCTAGGCGAACCGAGTGATGAATCAATCACTTGGTTAAGCAACAACAGGCGTGGTCAGGTACAGGATGTGTGAGCGTCCGTGACTACCGCTAGTGGCATTTTCCGCTAGTGGCATTTTTCCGAGCGCTTCCGTGCTTCGCAAGGCACGTTAAGCCGTTGGTGCCGGCTGCCATATAATGACAGTCGTTAAGCCATGTCAGGGGCCTTATGGGCGGCTTGATAACTGCTGACAGTAAACCCCCCACTGTCTTACAATCCTCCACCAAGCCGGTCTTGGCCTCCGTGGTGGAGTATGGCCTGGAGTAGACCCGTGCCCCAGCAGTAAGGACGTACAAGGGTTGATAATGCTTTTGGTTATTTTTATTTATGTAACCTGTAAATGTCTCACTGCAGGGCACAAGCCTTCTCGCAGAGAGTGAGAGAGAGAGACAGTATAGATTCAACTACCACGCGTGCCCACCACGGATTTATAGTTTCAAGCCCTGAGGACACTCAAGTTTCCACACGATGTTTTTCTTCACATTTTGCAGCAAAATTCGATATCAACCAGTATGTCCCTACTGCTGAGGCAAGGGTCTCTTCTTGCATCGCGGGAAAGTTAGGCCATACTCCACCACGGGGGCCAAGTCCGGGTTGGAGGAGGACAAACTTTGCGCCAAAATTAAAATCCTTAAAAAGACATATAAGTGTGATGTGGAATTATAGGCATTACCCCCTATGATAGTACAACGTGGCGCTCTTTAAGGGAGGGCTATGTCTAGTAGTGGACTAGTATAGCCTGACGACGACGATGAGTAGATGTAAAAGGGCGGACTTCTTCTTCTTCTTCAGGCTCTATTAGTCCATTGCTGGACATAGCCCTCCGCTAATGAGCTCCATAGCGCAAGGTGGTGCCACCATTGAGGGGTTAATGCCCATAATCCCCACGCTGCGGACTTATTGCAATAGAAATTACAGTAAAAGTGCAGTAACGCTTAATAAAAAAACAAATAAATCTCCAAATTTAAAAACCTATTTAGAGGCTAAAAACTTCACCCATGCCGGGACTCGAACCCGCAACCTCTGGCTATCCGTGCCAGCGCTCTACCAATTGAGCCAATGGGCGACTCACCGGCATCAGTGAAAGTTGTAAGTGATGCAATTTGCTTAAGTCAGATGTCGCTGCCTGTACGTAATACAGAGAATATTGTAAAGAGGTTCGAAATTTCACTGATGCCGTGAGTCGCCCATTGGCTCAATTGGTAGAGCGCTGGTACGGATAGCCAGAGGTTGCGGGTTCGAATCCCGGCATGGGTGAAATTTTTAGCCTCTAAATAGGTTTTTAAATTTGTTCCTTAGCACGGGGTAGTGCATTAAAAATAAAAAAAATAGTGTAGTATAGTGATGTGTAAGGTGATCACTCAGGATTGTGGCAATCGGCAGTCCCTGGACTCTGCCTACCCCTCTGGGATACAGGTGTGAGGTTATTCACATAGGAATAAGATTATGATACCGAACGAAGAAAAGAGTGCTATACTCACAGTAGAGTGATCTGTGACTATATACTGCGGAGCCCGGAGCATCTCCATACGTTTGCGATCAACACCAGTGTACGGTGAGCGCGCTGTCGCCTCTAGATGCACTCGATGCCGACTGCATAATGAGAATGAGCGATAACGAGAGGTATTGTCGAGGCTGTCGGCAGCACCTGCGCCTGCCGACTCCATAAGGCTGGGCGCATGCTGAGACGCAGGCAACGCAGCACAGCGCAGCGCAAGGCAGCGCTGATTTTGTAAAGCATGGAACGTCAGTCGTACGCACGTGCGTAGCAGACATGTGTCTGTCCTGCTCTACGTCTGGTTGTAGTGCCAGCACAGATTTCTGCGCGACGCGTGCACGTCAAGGAAATTTTGTTGCAATGTCAGAACATTTAATTGCATTAAAGTATAATTTACACGAATATAATTTACAAGAATGTGTTTGGTCAAATCGCGATTATTTATTAAGTAAAACGTAATTACCTTATTCCCCATAAAGTTGGCAAAACGTCGGGAAATAAGGTAATTACGTTTTACCTAATAAATAATCGCGATTTGACCAGTTTACTTTATAACTATATATGTATATGTTTGTGTATTTAAACTATATTTGTATTATTTAGTTAACCTAATTTATGTAATAAATCACTTCTATATTATATTGTTTACTGGCACTACCCCTTCCTTTGTCCGCATCATCGTGGGTTAGCTGGAAGAAAATACTATCTAGTTTTAAGCTCGCCTTTGTACAAATTATGTTTTTAGTGCAATAAAAAATGTTTCATTCATTCAATTAGTTCGCTGTGAACCTTGTTTGTATGATGAAAAATCATCCAGACTTTTCAAAAAAGACATTGAAAGAGTTATTATGGGTGAGAATTGCCAAGGAATGGAGCGAATAGTTGCGTGGTAACATGCAGTGGGGGCCTGTGTCTACCACAACTGCCCTGCCCTGTACTGAACTGTGCTGCGCTGTGCTGCGTCGCCTGCATCTCAGCGTGCGCTCAGCCTAAACACGGGGCATTTGCACCTCGCCGAGCGCCGAGGGACAACTTATAGCCGGAGAGTCAGCACGTGCCGCAATGACAGACTTTGTAAACGGATGGGCTGTTTAGTATTCAATATTAAGTTTGCTTGGTGCTGCTGCGGATTGAACAGCCGCTTTATATGCGGGAGCCAGAAAGTGTCTTTGATTGGATTTTTGATGAACTTACATTTTTTGCTTTGCTGGCCGAATACCGCTAGTTGAAAATAAGCAAAAAAAAAATTTATAGCCACAGTACAGACGCCACGATATTTTCGTAGATATAATTATATATACTATGTTTTCACGACTAGAATTCGAATGAACGATATGATATGCACATCAATTAATTGAATTTATTTTAATTTCAGCACCTTGATTATGTAATATATATGTGTGCAACAACAAAATATCTACTGGACTCAGTCACACAATTATGTGTCTTAGGGCCTGTTTCACAATCTGCAAATAAAGTTCCGGATAAGCTATACGCATCCAGGGCTGCCGTTTGTTCTAAACTTGAAGCCATGAATAAACACACGCATTATAGGAATATTTATTTAAATTTAGAACAAACGGCATCCCTGGTTGCGGATAGCTTATCCGGAACTTTATTTGCAGATTGTGAAACAGGTCCTTAATATCACGGTCATGTTACAGATATCCACCAAAAGGTGGTTATACTATGTGATATACACATTACGCCTCATATCTATGCGGCAGAGCTATGTCAACATTCCGTTTTCGCACACGAATGTATACGTTAAAAGTTACATAATCAAGTCACTGGTTGCCAGTATGCTACAATATGTTGCCTGCTGGTAGCGGTTGGATAAGGTTGAACGACTGGAGAAAGTAGTGGCATGCCTTACGGGGCTGAAGTTGGCGAGTTGATTGATTAACCTAAATTTCTGCAATATACGTTATTCGCATATACACTTGCATATACCACTACGCTAATTCTCGTGTTATTTAACTCCTACTGAAGCACCCCATTGAGTATGTGTATTTTTTTTCTGAAATCATCACGATATCGGGACACAACGTTCAAAAGTCAAATAATCAATTTACTAACGCCTTGAGTCACGCTAGCACACGCCTCATTTAGAAAGCAAACAACCGAAATAAACTTCGCGTTACAAGTTTGCAAGAAAAAAACGGTGATGAATCGCGCCGGGGTCAAATGAAAGTGTTAATTATTCGCGGGCGGAGCGAGCGCCGATGGGGCATCGCTGCCCTCGGGAATACGTAGATGCAGAAGTTAAGCTCGTCTTTGTATGAGAGATAATCGTCTTCTTTTTCACCATCATCATTGCAGCCTATTGCAGGCCACTGCTGGACATAAGCCTCCCCCAGGGTGCGCCACAAAACCCGATCTCCCGTTTTCGCCATCCAGTCACCACCAGCCAACTTTTTCAGGTCGTCGGTCCATCTGGCCGGAGAGCGTCCTACACTACGCTTGCCGAATCGTGGTCTCCATTCGAGAACCCGTCTGCTCCAACGATTATCGGTTCTGCGACAGATGTGACCAGCCCACTGCCACTTCAGCCTGCTACACTTCTGAACTACGTCGGTACGTCGGTCTTCCATTTACTTCTGTTGTTTTTGCTAATCAAGTCTTTTGAAAACCTCTGTGGTGCAGCGGTAGCGCATCTGCCTACCATACAAGAGGTCCCGGGTTCGAACCCCTGTTGGAGAAAAAAAAACCCAGGTCTTCGATGTTTACATGTTCGTGATGTCGTTGTTTCTTGCTCCCACGACGCAGGGTATCCCAGTGTGGGGCCTGAAGCAATGTATGTGCCGGTGTGTTAATGTTATGTTGTGTTCACTATTTTTCTATGTAGCCTATAAACATCCCACAGCAGGGATGTGCCCTACTGTGCCCTGCACATTAATTAAGCTCGTCCTCGCTGTACTGGCATCTCCTTTCTTTTTTATAGACGTGTAAATGTTGTTGTTACTTTATCAATTTATCTGTAAACGACAATAGGAGACGACGAAGACTTTATAAGTTTTCACTGTTCTCTATTATTTAAAACGTTGTATCCTTTTTGTGCATATTGGCCCTCCCGACCGTAATACTCGTAGGAACAGTTTTTAACTGTCATGTGTCAAGGTCAAAATTCAAAGAAATACTTTCTATCAGTTTTGTCAACCAAACTCCCAGTGAATGAGGGCTTTTCAGCTCGGCATTTTTGACAGCTGTCAGTTGGGTTCCCGAAAAGCTGCTAGATGGCGCCGTGCCTAACTCTGTCAGAGAACAGTGGTTATTGACACAAAGTATATAGGAGTGACAGAATCATAGAGTAGAAAAAGACCAGTAACCAATGATACCTTGCTGCATACTATCAGCTATGCAGACAGGTTCCTTCAGTTTCTGGTCAGTTAGCCTCCTTTATTCAGATAGGAAAAGCGCTAACGCCATCTATTAATTAAAAGTGGTACAACTTTATTTTTTTAAGTCCCTCTGAAAACAGCTCATTGTAATGACAATAGAAGACAACGAAATTTAAATTTATATAAGTTATCTCTCGTCTGTTGTTTAACTGCTGATTTTCAGGCTATCCTTTAGATAATATATGCATAGTTTTATTTTTTTTTCAGGTGCTAAGCAGTTTGCTATGATTACGGATACATTGTCTGTGATTTCTGCGAAGTTGCTCTCAGAAGAAGACTGTGTCTCTACTACTACAAGTTTTTTTAGTCTGAATCCAACTGCAACCCTGTGTGAAACAAAGAAATGAAGTTATGGTTCTCGTAACTTCACGTAACCCACGTAACCCACATAACTACAACGGGAGTCATATTTCACAAGAGACATACTAAATCAAATCAATTTATTTCAGCGTAAAAAATTTACATTCTGTTTTCTGAACGTCAATGTACAATGTAAAAAGTAAGCCGCTGACTTTGGGTAGTGGAGAAAAAGGCAGCGGGAAAAAAACTCCACTCTGACCATCTTTTTTCAAGTCATATGTAGACAAATGTGATCAAATGGAATGTTCAATAGTGTACTCGATATTTAACCAGTAAGCAATAGCCCTTGGCCGTAGCGTGAATCTTCTGTCTAAGCCCTGCGGCGGCGCAACTGATGTGGGCGCTGAAACCGCGATCGCACCATCGCACGATCGCGCGATCCGCGATACGGCCCCTGTAGATGGCGCGATAGGCGCGACGGATGGCCCGCGGGCACGCGACTCCGCCCCCTGTCCGAGCCTACGTGTAAATTAACTCGATATAGCTGCAGAATTAAGTCAATTCATAGGAGCATTATCGCATCAATGCACCGTGCAATGGCTTGTAACAGTGTCTCAGGCAATAAATAGGTCCATTGATGCGGATGGCAAGGGACCGTGAGAGATGTCTTTTGGGGGTAAACGCCTGGGTATCAGTGGGCAACAGTGGATTAGTCATCATGACTAACAGTTAGGCAAAATTGCGAGGGAAGGGGTACTGGCAAGAATTCGTGACTCTGTGGTCATTATGAAATCAAAATCCAAAGAGCGGAAATGAGTAGAGCTTACTGGTGACTTCCATGGCTGGGAATGGGTAAAAAGAGCTTAAAATACAGTTGACTAAATATTGAAAAAATAAGCTTATTTTCCTTCTTATTCCTGTAACGCAAAGTCTAATAATTATCAGTGCAACTTAGTGTTTCTTAATGATTGTGATGCGCATACACAGTTATTATATTAAACTATTAAACGGGAGCGACAATTGCAGTTGCGTTACCGAAACGTTGGGAATTAAGGTAATTACATTTTACAGTCTAGCGATTTAAATAAAATTTGGTACCTATATCATACACCCGAATATTATTTGTAAGTCAGTTTATGTACATATCCTTCCTACAAACTTTATATACACCTATACACCTACTTTCTTCATCTTTCAATTCTATCCATCCCAAGGTTGTCTCGAAGAGATCTTTAGCGATAAGACCACCAATTCTATACGGCGATATTTAGATATGTAAGCCTTTTAATGTATTTTATTTTCTGGTGTGTACAGTAAAGAGTTCTAATCTAATCTAACCTTGGATTCGTTCGTTCTAACCTTCGTTTCACTACGGGAAAATATCTTATTCCCATGGGAAAATCGATAAACCGCGGGTAACACCGCGGGGCACTTCTTCTTCTTACATACATACATAACCTCACGCCTGTATCCCAGAGGGGTAGGCAGAGACCAGGGACTGCCACTTGCCACGATCCTGACAGATCACCTTCGCTTCATCAACGTTCATAAGTCGTTGCATGCACGCACGCCGGTTCTTCTTCAGGCTATATTAGTCCACTGCTGGACATAGCTCTCCTCTAACCGCGGGGCACAGCTGGTATTATATAACTATGTATCAGAGTAACTTAGCCACAGCTAGCGACCACGCTCGACTCGTTTGAAAAACCCACCGTGTGTCCAACAGCAGTAAAAGCAAAGTCCTTTGCTAACTGTGAAGTGCTAACTGACCATTCGCACGGTCATTCGGCCAGGTGTTAGCTTCAAAAACCCCAGCAGTTTGCGCAATCCAGGGGCGGCTTAAGGCGGAGCGGGCGACGCGTTTTGTATGTAAATGTCTCTCTGGACCGCGCGGCTCGTGCATTCAGGCAGGGCCCTACTCTGGGAGGAAATTCTAAATTTGCACTTTGCTTCGGCTCATGGTAAGCGAAGACGATGGGTGATTCATTCCTATAACGGACCGAGAAGAGATAAATTAAGATTTTTTTTGTTTATTCTTTTCAATGCACTAACTCGTGCTAAGGACAATTTTGTACGTAATACAGAGAGTAATATATAATATATATAATATATATATATATATATATATATATATATATATATATATATATATATATATATATATATATATATATAATATAATAATAATATAACAATAATTATAATAATATAGTATTCGAATCCCGACATGGGTGGAATTTTTAGCCTCTAAATATGTATTTTAATTTTTTTTTGTATTAAGAAATTAGCGGGACTTGTTTCGACCTTAAGTAATTTTTGCTTCAAAATCAATTGTTTCTGTGCCTTAATACTGGCGATAATGTTTATTACCCAGCTAGCTTTGCCCTGCGGTGTTACCCGGGGTTTATCAGTTTCCCCATGGGAATAAGATATTTTTCCGGAGTAAAACGTAGCCTATGTGTTAATCCAGGGTCTCACCTAATTCCATACCCAATTTTATTAAAATCACATACACAGGGAATCCTAGTGGTAACTAGGGCTTCATCCAATTTCTGTAAAATTGTTTTTATACTTCAACTAATAAATATTTTTCATAAATACTTCAACTAACATTTAACAATAATAATATTACACTATTTTTATTTTTAATGCACTAACCCGTGCTAAGGAACAAATTTAAAAACCTATTTAGAGGCTAAAAATTTCACCCATGCCGGGATTCGAACCCGCAACCTCTGGCTATCCGTACCATACGTATCCGTACGTATGTGCGGGTTCGAATCCCGGCATGGGTGAAATTTTTAGCCTCTAAATAGGTTTTTAAATAATAATATTACTTCAACTGAAGTAATAATATTATTGTTAAATTATCTCACGAGTTTATTAACTTAACATCTATCTATCTATCTATCTATCTATCTATCTATCTATCTATCTATCTATCTATCTATCTATCTATCTATCTATCTATCTATCTATCTATCTATCTATCTATCTATCTATCTACCTACCTACCTACCTACCTACCTACCTACCTACCTACCTACCTACCTACCTACCTACCTACCTACCTACCTACCTACCTACCTACCTACCTACCTACCTACCTACCTACCTACCTACCTACCTACCTACCTACCTACCTACCTACCTACCTACCTACCTACCTACCTACCTACCTACCTACCTACCTACCTACCTACCTACCTACCTACCTACCTACCTACCTACCTACCTACCTATCTATCTATCTATCCTAAAGTAACTTCATACTAACGGTGCATGTTGTGAATGCCTTTATGTGAGGTAACACTTAGTTTATTTCTAGTTATGGTCTATTGTAAATGTATTGGTGTATATCTTGTTGGTAGTCCTAATAAACAAAAAAATCAAAATAAAAAATAACTAATAAATATTTTTCATTTTTTTTTTACAAACTTTGGCCTTTGTAATATTAGTGTGATGTGATGATTAGAGACAGTTAAGAGATTTGTGATGATGTGATGATTAGAGACAGTCTTAGATATTTCTGACTTACAATACTTGGGGAGCTACTATATTACCTATAACCTACAAACAGTTATACTATTTTTATTTTTAATGCACCAACCCGTGCTAAGGACAATTTTAAAAACCTATTTAGAGGCTAAAAATTTCACCCATGCCGGGATTCGAACCCGCGACCTCTGGCTATCCGTGCCAGCGCTCTTTCCAACTGAGCTAATGGGCGACTCACCGGCATCAGAGAAATTTCGAACCTCTTTACACTATTCTCTGTATTACGTACAGGCAGCGACATCTGGCTGAAGTGAATTGCATCACTTACAGCCCCGAGTACCTACTTTGCAGTTAGATTTTTACATCGGAATGATATCGCTGTACCCACATGATTATACTATTTTTATTTTTAATGCACCAACCCGTGCTCAGGACAATTTTAAAAACCTATTTAGAGGCTAAAAATTCCACCCATGCCGGGATTCGAACCCGCGACCTCTGGCTATCCGTGCCAGCGCTCTTTCCAACTGAGCTAATGGGCGACTCAAGCAGTTACATATCTTGACACTTTTAAATCCAACCAACCTGTTGACCCGATAGAGTGGAAAGTCACGTGATCTGTAACTGACCCGGGGGTCATGGCTTAGTACCAATGGGGTTCCAGATTTGGTACCACCCGGGGGTCGTGGTTTGGTACGGGGTCACATATAAGTCGATCTTTGTAGCACAGCGGTAGCGCATCTGCCTAACAAAACAAAAAGTCCCAGGAAACACCAGGATATCCTAGAGTGGGGCCAGAAGCAATGTATGTGCCTGTATTTTTAAAAAAAAGGTAAGGTCAATCTGCGCACGCGACTAGTTTCAAACTCCAAAGGCAATGGTATTCAGAATTGCTTGGTTTTTGCCTTAGCTATCACTTCAAATCCTAAGTTGTAGTAAAGAAAACATAAATGAACGAGCTTAGCTTTCAGAGTAAAGCTCCAGTCTTGCCACAAACGATGTATTCACCATAACGAGGAAATTTGTCGCTTCACCGCGTAAGGAACCTGCTGCTTGGTTGTGTACAACATAATACTTGGCTTAAAAATCATATTCATTTAAAAATGTCTCAAGAACCAGTCAATCATTTCACTTACTTCAAATATCTAGTTTATGGGAGATATATTTAGGAAAGATATCAACATTCTGCTTCTGAATTGACAGTTTCAGTAAGTAAATTTTATATCAAAATTTAAGTAACATTTAGTCTGTCATGTTATTGCCGCTTACTTACTTGACTTAATAAACATTATTAAAAACCTATTTACAGGCTAAAAATTCCACCCATGCCGTGATTCGAACCCGCGACCTCTGGCTATCCGTGCCAGCGCTCTTTCCAACTGAGCTAATGGGCGACTCACCGGCACCAGTGAAATTTCGAACCTCTGTACACTATTCTCTGTATTACGTAAAGGCAGCGACATCTGGCTGAAGTAGATTGCATCACTTACAGCCCGGACTACCGACTTTGCAGTTAGGTTTTTACATCGGAATGATATCGCTGTACCCACATGATTATACTATTTTTATTTTTAATGCACTAACCCGTGCTAATGACAATTTTAAAAACCTATTTAGAGGCTAAAAATTCCACCCACCAAAAAATAAAAATAGTTTAATAAACATTAGTTTTTGTATAAAATATATTTTTTCAATCTTCAGATTTCTCAAAAGAGGACGTGCGATTCTCATTTCAAAAACCGGTAGTGAGTGTGTGCGTGAATGTTGGTCGGTACTTTTGAGGGAAACAACGAAGTAATACGGTAACACCGAAACTAGGTCACTGGAAGATTCCGTAGTAGCGAAATCGTATGTAAAAATATGTACCAACGTTGGTACGAGCTAACCTATGAAGGTATGTACTTTGGGAGTTGTTTGTTAGGAAGCTTCAGCGTGTTTTCAGAGAAAAGTAAATTTCGCCGGAAAATCAATCTTAAGGTCAGTACACACTTCGAGAAGTACACTACACTACTTTTGACTACCATTAGTCGAGTACTGTATTAAGTTATCACATATCTCGTGGCTTGGTAAAGATAAAATATTTTTTAGATATTTTTTATATTTTATTTGATAACTCTATTCTTGACTCATTATCAACCTTTGTATGTCACCATTACTGAGGCACGGCTCTCTTTTTGCATCGCAGGAAGGTTCCGTAATCACTCACTGAACTTCTGACATTGGCGATTATTAATTGAGCGAAACCTGGTCGGACTCTTTCAACGTAAATGCAAGTGAGCGATTCCAGATTCAGTAACTACTTAATTCCGAAATTAAGCATTAACTTAATTCCGGAATTAAGTAGTAACCTTATTCCGGAATCGGTTACTTATGTGACTGTAAGTGCTGACGAAAAGAAAATTAAAAAAAATATTTTGAACCGGTAGCAATCTCAATGATTTTTTTCTTTTTCTTCTATATCTTTATCTATAATCAGCCCACATCAACCCACTGCTGGGCATAGGCCTCCTTTTTATTGCGCCATTTCTCACGGTCCCATGCTAATCTGATCCATCTCTGACCCGCAACCTTCAACCCTTCTTTTTCTTTCATTAAATGATTTAATATAACCCACACATTAGCTAGTGCAGATTCGAAGTGGAAACCAGGCTTTAGCACTGATAAAATATTTAACGCCAGATCAGATCAGATTTTCTTGAAAGCCGGGTTGATTAAAATATTTTCGGGCTAAAATTTTGCCTGTCACGCGTAAATATCGGAGAACAATTTAAAATTGTTTGATCCTAAATACCTGCGGAGGCAGCGCCGGCTGGCCGTGGACACAGATGCTCCTAAAGCCCGGAAAGTCGAAGACTACAAAGGCAACTGTGAAATTGCAAATATGGGAGAGGAAACAGGCTTTAGAATTCCATTTTAAGTCTTTGCTTAGAAGGGTCTTAAAAGGAGATTTAGGAAAATGAGAAATACGTTTGAATGTACTCACTAATCTGCGATAGCCATGCGTTGTGTTTAAGCTCGTACTCTACCAAAGACAAAGACAAAGATGGACAAAGGTCTATGTCCTGCAATGGGCGTGGGATGGCTGATGACGATAATGATGAGGCTATAAAACATATTGAAAACATATTGAAAATACTTCCAGCAGGAATTTTCAGCTACGGAAACTAATTACGGAAGCATCTTTCTCTTCAGGAAAACGGAGGTAAGTGAAAACCCATCAGAAATTGTCTCGCGCCGCTTAGCAAGAAGCGAGGGAGCTGGTCGACCATTCTTCCCAGTAATCACACGGCAATGAGGGTCACCAGGTCGTCTTCCCGTTGCAATGCTAAGCAGCGACCATACGTCACCGCCCTCCGCCCTGTGACGAGCGGAATCGCACAAATTCATTCCCGGTATGAATAATACAAGTCTTGTCTTTTCGCGTCGCGTTGAAAATAAATGCGCCAGGGCAATTGCGAAAAATTTGAGGTGACTCAAGTTGCTATAAGTAGGCTGCCTGTAGTCTGTACATATCAGATAAGAATATTCTTTATTGTACACCAGGAAAAAACAAACAAAACATAATTACAAAGATACAGAACAATTGGCAGCCTTATTGCTTAGAGCAATTTCTTCCAGGCAACCCACGACGGAGAGTTGCTGAAGGAAAAGTGAGACGGGTAGTTGGTGCAAATATGAATATTGATATACATACCTATACTTTGTAGATCGTAAGTAGATCCGGACTAAAAGTCTACAATGTGTTGTGCTTACGAAAGTTTTAGTTCAAAAATACTTATACTTAAAAATAATATACTTACATAAACCATAACATATAATACATAAAACAATTTATTATAAACATACACAAACTTACAATATTTACAATAAAGTTCTGCAAGAGGATAAAATGAAAGACATACCTACATTAAGAAAAACAATAACAAAATCAAATAAAAAAATAAATAATTAGAGTGATAGATACAAATCATAAACCTTATTTTAAAGATAGTTGAGAAAGATAGCATCAGCATCTTTGTTACGCGCGCTAATCCTGTGGTCTGTCAAATTAGTTTGGAATTTGATCTTCGTCTGTCAAATTATGGAATTTGACAGTTAGACGATTGTGATCGTTCAAGATTTGCTCGTCGTCTAAGTTTCAAAAAAATATGGAAGTAGGATGTTATTGGGCATTCTGGACCAGCTTCCATTCGTTTGAGCTCACGACGCACCGCGCCGGTTGGCGCGGCTTGTCGCTCTCTCAAACTCATTACAGCTATTCCAGAATACCCAATAACATCGAGTGATTCTAATTTATAGTTTCAATAATTTTACGAGCAACCTACACAGTTTATGATAAATTCCATCAATGAAAACGAATGACACTAGGAAGCTTGAGTGAATGCAACTCACCATCATCTTGGTGGAGATAGGTCCGCATAGTCACTGAGTTGAATTAAATAAAGGATCCCCAAGCTCAACTGAATTGTATTTACCCACTAGCTATGTTTTGTGCAGTTTCGTAATATACTAGATAAAACAGCACACATTATTTGCGGTATCGGTTAGGTTTCCTCATTAAGACAATGACATGAAATATTCCAAGTGATACTTGTATTTACCCAGTCATAGTTTTGTGACCAGATTGGCTTCTCCCACTGAATGAGTTTAACACCACTGGTGTCTACTTTTCATAACAGTGACACAAAACTTTGCTTTTTCAACCCAGTTTGTTTTGTAGTCAGATTGACGTCTCCCACATGAACAAGGTACAACACCACAAATTTTGTTATCAGATTGACTTCCCGTGATGGCCCTTCATACAATAACATAAAAGTACAATTTCAACTTAATCATATTTTGTGGTCAGATTGACGGCTCCCACTGTTAGAAAGATTCAGCACCACAAATTACTTTGTGATCAGATTGACTTCATGTGATGAACCTTCTTGCGCAACAGTGACACAAAACATTTTCGTCTTAACTGTATTTTATGGTCAGATTGACGTCTCCCATTGTAAAAAAGGTGATTCCAACACAACAAAATTTTGTGATCCTTTTCATGTGACACAAATACTGGGTGATTGGCAGAACCAGGAAATACTTGTATTTTAGGCATATTTTATGGTCGGCACAAAGAATACCTTACTTTTCCCACAAAAATGTTAGTGATCAGATTGAAGTCTCCTGTTTATCGTTCACTACGGAAAACACAAAACATTGCACAGTAGGAAAAATGTACTTCTACAGTTACTTGAATCCTTGGGTATACTTAAGTAAAATCGTGAATTAATGATAATATCACTGACACATAA